>JAEIFV010001252.1:0-72517 GCA_018904265.1 Lordiphosa collinella
TCTACAAAATACCCTGTTCCCTTGATTTCGTGTGTTTTCCTTTACATACACACCCACTCACACATACACACGCTCCAGCATACACACAAACGCATGGCATGCGGCCGCGCGCGATAACTGACAATGCAAGACCCCCCTCTCTCCCACAAGCAAAATTGATTCAGATATAACTTCGGTGTTTATTGTCCGATCTTAGTGATCTTTTCAGAATAGATAGCTATTGG
Source organism: Lordiphosa collinella (assembly GCA_018904265.1). Taxonomy (NCBI): domain Eukaryota; kingdom Metazoa; phylum Arthropoda; class Insecta; order Diptera; family Drosophilidae; genus Lordiphosa; species Lordiphosa collinella. The sequence goes on from JAEIFV010001252.1 coordinate 225, forward strand.
GCCTTACATGATATATCTTGAGGGTCTAACTTAAAAATTGTGGCTCTGACAGTTTTTTGCGCTTAAAGGGGGAGGGGGAGGATTTTTCCAAGTCTGAAACAAACTCGATTTGAATCTGGCATACACCTACCTACATGCAAAAATTTGTGGCTCCATCTCTTATTGTCTCAGAGATCGACGCGTTCATACGAACAGACGGACATGGCTAAATCGACTCGGCTGTTGATGCTGATCAAGAATACATATACTTTATAGGGTCGCAAATGATTCCTTCTACCTGTTACATACTTCTGCACGACTTAATGATCCCCCTTTTCCCATTTTCAATGGGAACAGGGTATAAATACCGGGAACACCTAAAATAAAATTTGTAAAAATTTTTAAATTGGGACTTTTAGTACAATAAACTATCATAACATTTACAAATAATGCACATTTTTTACTAAAAAACCGCGCGATTTTTTTCGGAAAAAAAGATTACCTGCGGCGCTAACATTAATACAATTTTTTTAATTAAATACTGAAATTTTTTTAAAATAATGCCATTACTTCCTTAAAAGATTAAATACACCGTGCTACAGTGCGAAAAAACCTGGGAAATGCCCTAGCGTACGCTGTGTAGTCCATTTAATGCTTCGTCAGACATATGTTGGTTAGATGAATTTGGTTACCGTTTGCTGAAGTTTGTTAGCTTCCTTAGATGACTCAGTCTGTCCAGGATTCCTCACAAGAAATTTATTGGTTTGGGACATTTCTGTTACAGATCTGGACCTAGCGTGGGGGTTCTGCAAAGACGGTACAACCGTCACTTGCCTAGCGAGGGGTCTGCAAAGACGAAACATCCGTCAGTTGCCTAGCGAGGGGTCTGCAAAGACGGTACAACCGTCACTTGCCTAGCCTGGGGTTTTGCAAAGACGGTTGCCTAGCGTGGAATGGAGTTTTTAAATTAACCTTGTGGAAAACTATACTAGATTCCTGACACTGTTGACAAGATGCTTTGGTTTGCTCTGTTCTACATCTTTGATTAAAAAACGGTACTACTGTTTATTAGCTTCTAAGCTCTCTGACGCAACAGTACAACCGTGGCGGATACGCAGGGGGGAAGCAACTGTACTTTGTTAATCTTGTTTAGCAACGGTACAACCGTTGATAAACCACTAGAAGGCAACTGTATTTTGGTTAATCTTGTTAAGCAACGGTACAACCGTTGCTAAAACGCTAGAGGGCAACTGTACTTTAGTTAGCTCTGACTAGCAACGGTACTCCCGTTGGCAGATGGTATTCGACCACGAGTCTGGAAACGGTACAACCGTTCAACACACTCGTTGTCAATACTACCTTGCACAAATGCTAATAACTAAGCGCACTAAACGCAACAACCGTTTACTTTGTTTAATTAAGAGGCGTCACTCGTTAGTGGTTGTTAAAGGGAAGCACAGTTAGCTTGTTATTCTTTAAAACTTATTAGGAATAATTTTTCAACTGTTATTTAGCCCTATGATGCACAATGCTATAGCTTAAACTAAAACAAAGGGTATGTCTTACTTGGGTATCCATGTCTTAGTACAATTTCCTCGCTGGTGTGCCACGTGTATGCGCTTGTGGGCTTTCTTTGTCTTCCATCCGAATTTGCGACTGTTCTCGCTGAATGTCGAAATCCAACTCCCAAAAGTGCGCTCTGCCAGCTCACTTCATTCCATTTGTTTTTTTTCCAGCAGCTCATGATACAGTTAATACCGTAGTGTCATCCGAGAGTGCGCTCTCTTTTTTTTGAGTACTAGTTGTCAGTCGCTAACAGTGTTGCCAACTTTTCATTGAAAAAAAAGCTGGATTTGACGGGATGGATGATAAAAAAAAGCTGAAAAATTTAATGAAAAAAGCCAGAAAAAAGCGGAATTTTCAATAACTATTAAATCTTGGTTTTTTTATATTTTAAATGATACTGCTATTTATATGTACATATATATTACATATGTATATTAATTTAAAGCCCGTCCAATATTGTATCCACTTCTACTGTTTCCTCCGGAGATTCATTCTCATACGCAGATCCCGTTCCTATCATTCGAAGGAAATTTTTTGGCACATCATAAGTGTAGCAGCATTTGTCGAGTCGGCTTAAAACCATGTTCAATAGAAAACAAGTAAGTCGGTTACCCTTTATAAAGAATGCTGTTCGGCTGAAGTTAAGGCCTTAACTTAAACTCTGAGCCTAGCAAAAATTATTTTGCATGTAGATTTTGTCAACCTGAATCATTCAACAAATGTGGCATCATCCAGATCAGTACTCTCTTGCATTGTTTATTCGTTGCTATGCCTCTTCAAATTTAATTTCCATTGCGTGGGGTTGAAAAATTCGTTTATTCATAAACATTTAGTGGCAGCAAATAATTAAATAAACAAATCAAATGTTGGAGCCAGCTGTTTGTATATGGATAAAATATATCGATAATTCCATCGGCACTGAACTCTCGGTTAACTTTAACCAGTGCTCGAGCAGCGGTTAAGTCTGTTCCTCCGGTTGCGTCACACACAGCATGAGATACGCAAATTCGGTTAAGCTGCATGTCAAGTTGACTAACCGCATATTGAGAAATCGGGCCTAAGTCCGCTCATAGCACTTGTATGCTTTTTATACCCGTTTCTCGTAGAGTAAAGAGGGTATACTAAAGTCGTGCAAATGTATGTAACAGGTAAAAGGAAGCATCTCTGATCCTATAAAGTAAATATATTCTTGATCAGCATCAACAGCCGAGTCGATATAGCCATGTCCATTGGTCTGTATGAACACCTAGATCTCGGAGACTAGAAGACCTAGAACCACCAAATTTTGTATGTAGACTCCTATGGTCCCTACGCAGGTCAAGTTTATTTCAAATTTTGGCCACGCCCCCTCCCGCCCACAATAGAAAATGTTGAATAACTCCTACAATTTTGAAGATATCGGGTTGCAGCGTAGTGTATGTGTCCAATATCTACAATCTCTGAAAGTTTCATAAAGATCGGATAATAAATGGCTGCGTTATAAAGGTTATAAAAACGTTGCATACTTTTTGGCGATACATGCCCTTTTTGCTCACCTAATGTTGAAATGGTCGCATAACTGCTAATGCTCTGTTAATTAACATAGGGAAAGGCTATTAAACACTAATTGCCCTGAGTAACGGGTATATCGAAGTGCTGCTGTGGTCGCGCAAATCGAACCGTTTGGCGGTGATTGTGCACTTGCAATAGCTGCACAAAACTCTTTTCTCGCCCGTATCGTCTCTCCGAGCCCAAGATTTGAATTTGTCACTTGCTAGAGATGCGAGAAACATCATTGTATCCGTAAACTTCGAGATTGCTTACAACAGAAAACAATCGATCGACATATCGATATATTCTTAATACCACTGCTTTCAAAGATGACATTGGCAAGTATCGATAAAACGAAGACAAGAAATTACTAGTTGTTAAATGCTTGTACTAAGAAAAGCGGAAAAAATCTTAATTTTAAAAGAAAAAAGCCAGAATTCCCGCTGCCCGCTGTTTCCCAATTTTTCTAGCAAATAGCCGTAAAAAACAGCCAGATTTGACGGGAAAAAAGCGAAAATGGCAACACTGGTCGCTAAGTGCTTGTCGTTGAGGTAAGACGTTGATGCGGACGATTTTTTTCTGTTTGTTATTTTTGTTGTTTTCAGTTGACTATTGAAAATGCCGTACTGCGTACATTTTCGCATCAAAAACCTTAATACTAAATTAAAAATACAAAAACATAAACAAAACATAATAGGTAATAAAAAACTATTAAAAATATTACTTTAAATTATCAATAAGATAATAAATGTTTTTTTATTAATATGAATATTTATTAATATTTAATTAAAAAGTTATAATTTTATTTGAATCGACAGCGTTTTACTTATTTTTTATTTAATTTAAATGTCACAACAAAGCAACCAAAATGTATCGGCCGCATACATATAACAAAACACTTTCTATACCTTACTCCAAGGGTGCCCAGAACGAGCTTACCAGCGCGTAAAAACCAATACACATACACCAAATATATTTCAAGAAATAACAACAAAATGAGATAGAGAGAACCGATTTTTGTTTTTGTGTGTGTGTGGCACGGCGGGTGGCATGTTCGACCGTAAACGGCATGGAAGCATTTTTTGTTGTTCGTGTTCGACACCACCAGGTCTTTCCTTACGCGCGCAACAAAAAAAAAACAATTATTTACGAGAGACATAGGAGAGGGAGAATAGAGACACATATGAAGTTGTTGTTGCAGGTCAGAGAGCGCCAACAACAAAACATAGAGCACGCATAAGATTTGTTTTTGCTTTTTGCTGGCTTATGGCGCGCGCAAAATGAATACGCGCAGGCTATTCCTTTGCGTAGAACAACAACACAAGCGTGTCTTGCGTAATGGGCATGGGCGCCCCTGCCTTACTCTATCGCACTTGCAAAACAGCCCTTTAACAGACTCAAGAGAGAGTAAAATTGAGAGAGCAGCTTAGCCCTCTCTTTCGCACTCACACATTATATGGCAAGTACGGGCTGTCTCGGATGACACTACCATTAGTAATTGTATCATGCAGCAGCTCTGCTCCATGATACCATGGTGAAACAATATAATATTGTTATTATATTGTTTCACCATGCATGATACAATAACAGAAGGTAGTCTCGTCAGCTGTCGAAACGTTCGGGTTTTGGTTCAGTGCGTGTTCGCTTGTTGACGGAAAAGGATGTCTGCGGACAAATTTTTTGGAACATTAACCCTTAGGCAAAACGACATTTTGCAATGTGTGCCGCAGCCACATGCATGGCGTTAAATTTATAAAGGCACCAAAATGTTTGGAGAAAAGATCGTTGTGGGGGGAATTGTTTTGTTAGTTATAATTTTAAGATAACAAAAAATGTTAAGGAAACATTGATAAAAGCAGCCGAAAACGTAAATATTAGCTTTAGAATAAAAATGTATTAGTTAAAGACTAGAATATATTTTAGGATTAAGAATCTAATCTAAACAAATGACTGGCAATACAAAAATAAAAAAAACGCCTGATTTCCAACTTACAATTATTAAAAATTTAATTATGAAAAAGAGTTTCAACTCGTTTTATTAAGAAAGTCTAATATAAACCCCTCGCACCATCGAAGGGTTAATTCACACACTCTATTGTCTTTTCGCTCGCACTTACTAGGATGAGACCCTCTCACTCGCTCTCATTGTTATGATTGTTGAGGTACCAGATTTTTGCCGACGAGACTACCTTCAGTTATTGTATCATGCTCTGCTCTGTCGCAGCCTGACGCGAACCTACCACGCATTTTGATTGGCTATGGCTTTGTACAGTTTCGCCGCCGTTGATGTTTGTACCCAGCCAACCAAACGCTCGCAAACGATATCGCAAGGGAGGGAATTGCGTGAGTTAACCCGGCAAAACTCTCGCATACGGGTCGGGAATTGATAGTAAAATGACTCATGTGTCGTTCAGTTTGTGGCAGTGAAAGTATCATTTACGAAAGTCGCAAGCAATACGATTAGCGAGCGTTTTGGCGGAATCATTTGAGAGACTTTTTTGATATAACTTGCGAGTCATTTAAAGCAGGGTTCCCCAAGAAGGGAGCCTCTCTTCTCTCTCTGTCTCTCTCTAACACACACTGATACATTACTTCGGCAAGCATTCGGTGTGAATTTCCGAGTGTGTTCGGCCCCCCGGGGCATGGCTGGGGAACACTGATTTAAAGTATTTGCTGTGATACGTTTTTGACTTAAATTACAATCAATAAATTGTATGTTTGTGAGCTCGTAGGAATATCAAAAAAGGATCGCAAAAGATATCCCCAAAGTCTCGCAAGATATAGCGTTTGCGAGACTTTTTATTGTTTCATTTCCACATTGTTCCCCAATAAAAAATGTTTTTTAATGAAAATTAACATTTAATTCTTTTCTTGGGCGATTTGATTGGGGTGAAAACTTAAAATAAAGGGCACTTCTTTGGCAATTATATTAATTACTCTAAATTATATTAAATTATATAAATATTTAAATCTTTCTCGGCGATTTGAATGGGGTGAAAACTTAATATAAAGGGCACTTCTTTGGCAAAATATAATAATTAAATTACATCTAAATTATAATTAAATTATATAAATATTTAAATCTTTTCTCGGGCGATTTGAATGGGGTAAAAACTTAATATAAAGGGCACTTCTTTTGGCAAAAATATAATAATTAAATTACATCTAAATTATAATTAAATTATATAAATATTTAAATCTCTTCTCGGGCGATTTGATTAGGGTGAAAATAATAAGTAAATTACAATAACAATTATATTTTGGCCTTTTTGGCATCAGATTTCTGCAACCGTGAAATCCTTTCCTGTGCATACTGAAAGTATTTTTGGTTTACGCGGTCAAAGTCGCTATCTTCAAGCGGAAACTTTTGCTTGAATGCATCTGAAAACAATATAAAAATAAATATAGTTTCGTGAATAAAAAATAAATATTAGTAACACTTACTCCGCATGGCTAAAGTGGTTCGTAGGCCTCGTACACACTTTTTCACTTCGGTTCCACGCCAGGAGCATTGCTTTGCCACATCATCGCAAATTATCTGACGCCAAGAGCTCCTTACAAATTTGTCATACGTTTTCTCGCAGCAGGCGGCCAATTCCATGACCTTGAGAAAAAAATGTTAGATTTTTATCGAAATTAATAAATCTGAAAATTACTAATTTATATAATAAAAACACTTACCAAATTTTTGAAGAACTTCTCTTCTCTTAGAGAATCTTCGAATGCTTCAAAGTCCTCCAACGTGTCAAGTGGCGAATGTGGCAAAGCCTCCTTACGGTTATGTGCCACTCCACAAATTCTGGCCTTTATAGTAGCTACCTCAGTCGATCAAGTTTGGTCAACAGCTGATCCACTTTGTCCGCTGTTGCTAGCTGGACTTCCAAGATTTTTTTCATATTGTGCAAAAGTGGCAATGTCTCACCAGAATGATTCCATCTATTGTTTGGAGCCCTCTTAGATATATCTGCAAATATAATTATTGAACGAAAGCGTAAGTTAAAGATGGTCCTGCCCTACTTCGCTAAAATTCTTTCAAAACGTTACCCATTAGTCTAGAGTTTTGACTATTTTCGATGTCTTCTCCATCCATTCCGGTGTCATCAAATTTAAAATGGTAGGAATTCATTTTTATCTGGAATTAGTCAATTAATGGGATATAAATATGCATACCACTGCCTTCAAAATGAAATATTTTCCCTGATATTTTTTCTATTTTTTGTTGCAGTATGTTTTGGTCAAAATTTAGTTGCTTTGAAGAGAAAATGACTACAAAGGTGGAGTTTATTGGACAATTAAAAAATGGCTCTAGATCAACTACTAGTCGGCTATACAAAATAGAATTTTTAATTTCAAATATTTTATATATTTTATAATTATATCCATCCTTTACGAAATAAAAACTGTCGCGATCTTTTCCATCAAAATACCAGTGATTATATGAAATTTTTCCGTTTGACCCGTCGAAGTTTAATTTGTTCTCTTTCAGGACAACTTTTAAAACACTGCGTTCGACTGTTCGGTTGTATAATTGCTCCAAGGAGTAGTCTGATTTTTTCACCATTTTTTTTAGATGTCCCAGAAAGTTTTCGAACGGAAAGGCGCTTATGGTCTGAAGAGAACCATATTGCATGGTTTGTTTACTTAAATGCGTTAAGCAGTGAAAATTAAATGTAAGCATTGGAAACATATAAAAAGTCGGAACTTGGCTTACAAAGTCATCTAGCAAACTGGATGCAAGAGAGTTTTGTGTGACACAATACTCATTGTGTAGAAGAAGTCTTATTCCTAGACTCAGTAGGAGAAAATGATTATATAAACCATTCTCTAAAACGTCTTTCAAAACAATGGGTCCAGTATATAATAAAAATGTTCGAAGCTCAGTGGCCTTAAATCTGTCGAGATTATCTAGAGTTCTCACTTGTCTGTTAAATTCCCTTGGTAAGAACTTTTTTAATACCACCAGTTTATTATTAAGCGACGCTATAGAGTGCCGACTCAAAGAAAATGTATGACCTCTTGCTTTAGCTAAAGCAACTAGGATCGATTTCATGACACCAAGGCAAACCACGTGCATATAATCCAAGGGAAACTGATTTACCATATCAATTGGCAAATTTTCCAGAACTTGTTTGCTTTGTATGTTGTGATGCTCTGGTTGAAGCCGATTTCGGAAGCTATTATTGGTTCAAGGTAGGTTACACGATTGCTTGAATAAAAGCCCGAGTGGTATTTCACACCCAAAATAAAAGCGCGGGCTGGTGCATCGCAAATAAAAGCTCTAACTGAAATCTGAAAATATTTATCTTGAAATATTAAGCCATCCCTTAATAATTCTCCTAATTCGGAGATAAATTCTTCCAAATAAACATTGGAATCACAAGGCTTAGATTTACCTACATATATCCCAGCTACTAAAACTGGCTTTGTCCCATTGACGTTGATCAAAATTGGCCATGCTTGTTCTAGGGTACTTTTAAATAGTGGAATCCCGTCTACATTAATATTTAAACTTATCTCAGAAGATGAATAAGTAGAGTTGGTAAGAAAAGCAGTTAACGCGTCTTTTATACCATAGTGTACATACTCGCCTGGCTCCACAATTCGTTTCACAATACCACGTGGAGTGCATTTTAAGGTACGTACATCTCGTGGTAGACCAGGAATTTTTTCACCCAAAATCAAAAGCAATTCATTGCCTGCCCTCTGGCTGACGTTATTAACAGACAACCACTGCGCTAAGCGAATATTAAAATCAACTGAACTGGAATGTTCGATAGAACCAAATTCATGGCTTACTGAATTTAATTGGTTTAAAGCAAGTTCACTCTCTACATCATTTTTACTCTCCACATAATTTGCACTCTGAACATCATTTCCATTGTAAATTCTTTTATGCACCTCAATTTCTCCTGCAGCTCGTCTTACATGCTTAGCCTCGCAAATATATTGACGGCATTTTCTTTTATAAGGCATTTCTTTTCTTTAAATTACTTACCTGTCAGCAGCAAAATTTTCACCAAATATTTTTTTTCTTGTCACTTGCGCACACGCCAAAATTTTCACCAAATATTTTTTTCTTGTCACTTGCGCACACGTCTGGCCACTTCAACGAACAAAAAAGAATGGAATTTTTCAACCCCCAAGGCAAGGCAACTGCGCAAAAGCATTTTGCTTAACTCTCTCTCCCCCCTCTCTCTCTTTCTCTCTCTCTTATGCATTTTTTTTTTTTTTTTGGAACAGATAGACATGTGGCAACGTTGGTGAGCTCGCTAGCGAGTACTTTGCGATAATAAAAGTGAACTCTCGTTCCTTGCTCACATGCAAGCTCGTTTGTGATAGTCTCGCAAAATGCTCGCTTGCTGGTTGGCTGGGTATTTCGTCTCGTGCCCTTCTGCGTCGGCGCCAAATGCTTAAAGATGTTGTTGTGGTTGTTGGGCTCGCGCTCTTCTGCGTCGGCGCCAAATGCTTAACGATGGTAAGCTGCGCTGCTGCTTGGTGCTGTTGTGGGAGTAGTGCCGCTGTTGCCAAGTGCCTGAAGTTCGAGGGCTTCGCTGCTGCTCTGCTGTTGGCGTGTGCACTTGTCGTAACGGAGCCTGTCTGACTTTGTATGTGCATTTCGTCTGTGTGTGTGTTAGTGTATGTTAGCGCTGGCATCTGTGGTTTTGGCGCGCTTTATCGTGTAAGGGATAGGACATTTCAGAATTCGTGTTTTCTATAATATTACCTTATAACTAACAAAAATGTGACATCGTCACAAGTTATTCGCGTTTTTCTGAGCAAACATCGGCTATCTAGTATTCCTTTTTAATGTGTTTACCGAATAACTTTTCAGTTAACATAAAAGCCCCGAAAAGTATACTTTCGGAATGTTAGCTGGGAAATTTAAATATATACTTTTTCATAGTCACATAAATTTTTACATTTATTTTTTACGATGCTCGACTGTTTGGGAGCAGTTACCTTGTAGGGCCATGATAATATCCGGTCAAATCAACAATTAATAATTACATCCTGACTACTATAGCACCTCTTCTTATTCAGCGTATGTTTTATGCATAGGATTTCAAAATCAGATTATCTTAGCCAAATCGATTGTTGGCTGGTTTAAAGTTATGTCAATAACATAGCAAGACCTCGAGCCAGTAAAAACTGCAAATTACCATATATATTAGGCCATTTTGCCTAAACTAGGGCCTTAGGAATATTGGCCTCGAATTAAGGACATCCATTACCTTAAAACAATTTTTTAAAAAACAAGACAATTTGGGTGGGGGGATGTGGATGCGAACAACACCACCACTTCTATTTTTCTGTGTACGATTGATTTTTATTTTTAAATACCATATACAATTTTTCACTTACCCGTACGTGAATTCGAACTCAGGACCTCATCAAAAGACTGCAACAACCGCTGACACCGCCGTCTCAGCTATCACCACCAAACCAGAAAAGGGCTGTTATTTCTCTGGAATGTTGAGGTCGAGGGTTCAAATCCCCGTAGGAGCATCGTTTTTTTAAATTTTTTTTTTTAAATTTATTAATTCTTTTAAGGTGTTCTTAGCATTGTCTATATTTTTTACAATGCATTAATCGTTTTTTTACGAACGTCAAAATAAACAAAATATATTGGCAAAAATATTTTTACTGAAGAAGGCGCAAAATGACTCCCTGAAGAAGGCGCAAAATGACGTCGAAACGCGTAGGAGAAAAATCTAAATAAATAAATGCTTTTTTATTTGGGATGAACCACAACGGCCAAGGAAAACCCGCACAAAAAGGTAAAGCTACACAAAACTCAACCGAAATGGCCCAACAATAAACATCACAACAATATTTTTAGCCCATTGGACTATTTTTAAGCACTCAAATTCCTTAAACTTTTTTACCTAAAATTGAAAAATTTAGGCTATATTTAACATTTTTCAGGCAATTATTGCCAGATTCCTAAAATTTTTGGAATCACTTTTTTCTCAGTGTAGTTTTTCGACCGATCGTTCCTATGCTATAATCATCCGATTTCGACCAAACTTTGAAGAATTCCGTAAAAAAAATATAGATAGATGTATGCCAATGATAAGGACGTTTTCATAAAAAACAAAAAAGTTTTTCTCACTAGAACTAGTTTATCGACCGATCGTTCCTATGTGAGCTATATGCTATTGTAATCCGATTTCGACCAAGGTTTGTAGAATTGTGTAAAAGTATATAAAATAAGTGTATGCCAATGATAAGGACGTTTTCAAGAAAAACAAAAAAGTTTTTCTCACTAGAACTAGTTTTTCGACCGATCGTTCCTATGGCAGCTATATGCTATAGTCATCCCATTTCGACCAAACTTAGTGAAATAATGCGAAAAGATAGTAAACGAAGAAATACGTACTTTGGAGGCGTTTCCATTAAAAACAAAAAAATTTTCTCACTAAGACTAGTTTTTCGACCGTTCCTATGTGTCGTTCCTATGACAGCTATATGCTATAGTCATCCGATCCGGCCGATTCCGACAAATGTGCAGCATATTTGTAACAAAAAACTTCGTGCAAAGTTTGGTGAGGATAGCTTTAAAACTGACGGAGGTAATAGCATAGAAACGGACGGACAGACGGACAAGGCTAAATCAACTCAGCTCTATTTATAGAATACACATATTCTCTCTCTCTATATATGTGTCGCTGCGACGCCGGCAGAATTCGGCTTGCCAACCACGCGTGGCAGCCTTTTCAAATTTTGGACATCGCTGGTCTAGTGCCACTTCCGGATTTCTGACCAGATTTCAGTGCTCGTCCTTGCATAGTGTGACGGCTTAAAACCTTCGGATAGTTGCCTATTCTTTTGGTAGAATTTTCGAGTCTCACTCCTTCCGAACAGCTTTTCGACTTCCTCCCTCATGCGCCTTTCCTGCTCATTTTCCTTCCTTCTGAAAAGGCGCTTCTCCACTGTCCTTTTCTCCCGGTATTGCTCCTTAACAGCCCGCGTTCAGACTGCAGAGTTGTCCTGTACGCATCGTCTTTCTCTGCAGTAGCGTGGCGGCACTCATCATCGTACCATGACTGTTTTCGGTTGTTCTCGGCAAATCCGAGAATCTCCTTGGCAGCCGTACTCATAGAGTGTGAAATATGCATCCACTATTCGCATACACCAGAAGGGCCAGGTGGGGTTTCCCTGAGCAACTGGGTGAGCTTTGCTGAGAAGGCTTCGGATGTCCGTTGTAATAGCAGCTTCTCAACGTTCAGCTTTCTGCGTGTATTAGACTGTGCGGCATGTGCCACACTGAGCCGTGTGCGTACTTTGGCTGCAACAAGGTAGTGATCCGAGTCAATATTTAAAAATTTAGGCATACTAAATAATTTACACACTCACTTTTGCATGAGCCATCTACAAATAATCGCCAGTCTAGTAGTTGGTGAGAATGATTTGTTCCCCACACCAAAGTTTTTTACATTTCATTAGTAATTAAATCATTAGTAATTAAATGCCCTTCCGTCGAGTATGATCTTGTGTTCGATGGCTTATATGAGAGTTCTTTATCATCTTTTTCACAGTCGTTGAAGATATCATGCTGCGACCGTTGTTGACTTCCTTTTATGACCTTCCGAAGTGCTTATGACACCGACATACGAGGGCGGTCCCAGAAATAGCCGACCTAACTACTAAAACACAAAAATATATCTTTTTTTTTATATTTTTCAACATAGGATCATTTTAGGTCGATACACTTTTCCCAGCGATGTTCAGTAGCTTCGATGCCTTTTTTATAATAAGAACTGTGAAGCTCTTCAAAATAGGCATTAACCTCGGACTCCACCTCTTCATTGTTGCCAAATATTTTTCCTCCGAGCCATTTTTTCAAGCTTGGAAATGAGAAATAATCAGAGGGAGCTAAGTCTGGCGAATAAGGAGTGTGAGGTAGCAATTCAAATTTTAATTCATTAATTTTAGACACTGCAACGGCAGAGGTGTGAACCAGCGCAGTGTCATGATGGAACAGCAAACGCGGCACCCATCTTGCGCATAACTTTTTGGCCACCATTTCTGAAGTGGTCACCTCATTTGGACGCCCATTACGATGTTCATCTTCGCAGCTCAAACGACCTCGCTTAAACTCAGCCACCCAATATTTTATTGTTGCAAACGAGGGAGCAGAATTACGTAAGGTAGAATCCAGCTGCTTTTTAATATTGTATCACATAATGATGACCAATGTTATCCATGTTTACAAATCAATAACAAGCGTTCTCTATTAAAATCGACAAAAAAAAAAAAACTGTGCAAGGTAAAGGCACCAAACTTAAGCTTTTAATAGTCGGTACATCCGGAGTGGCTCAGCGGTTAGTGTGCGCGACTGCTGAGCATGAGGTCGTGGGTTCGATCCCGCCTCGGAACATCTAATGAAAAAGTTTTTTTCTTTGAATAAAACTTTACACCCGGCCACACCTCTTGCTGTTGGCGCCAGCATTGCAGTAATTAGCCATGAAAAGCCTCTCTCAAAACTGCCGTTCGGATTCGGCGTTAAACTGTAGGTCCCTTTCTCTTGTGCGAAAATTAGAAGCGCACAAGCCAAGAGATTGAGAGAGGCTCGGCTTTGGCCCCTCGGGGCTGTTGTCATCTTGACAAGCCGATTTTACTTACTTTTTGCATCCCCTTTTTAATATTTTTTTGTGAACATTTTCCAACACTACTGTGCTAGGTCGGCCATTTTTGGGACGGCCCTCGTAACATTGGCATACTCTACAAACTCACGTGTCCAATTATTTTTGTTTGATAAAAGCAATTCTTCTGTTTGGGAAAGTTTGATAATGCCATATGATTGGATAGTTTTTGTTGTTTGCATTTCTTCATTGCTGCAGAGCACGGCAGTACAAAAATACTCCGGAACGAAACAAACGTTCTGCCATAAATCGCGCTAAAAAATTAAATAGTACATGGCCATCGCGGTCTTGTTTCCTTGATTGAAAACCGATGTTTTTCATCCAGAAGCCATCCACAGATGAAACAAAACGTATTTTTCTTATCGCACATCTTTTTGCACAAAAAGTATTTATTAAATTGAAAACTTTTGTATTGACGACTGTGTTAAATTAACCTGGGCATAATCTGATGTTACGGTCACTGCTTTCGGGCTGACACCGGCTAGCTTTGGCATCTCTGGGCGGGATCTTGACCCAAGCCCGCAGCGCGTAAATCACTACAAAAAAATAACCTTCACTAACACAAAACGGCAAAACAACAAAATTCAAACAAAATTCCCTAACGGACAAACAGCGCCATCTGCAGCATTTTTCAAAATTTTAACGCTGCCCTAACATAGGAGCTCCGGCGATCGGCTTACTCCAGGCTTTGAAACACTTCTCTCCCCCTCCAAAAATCACTTAGACAGACATTTTCATTTACGTTATAACCATTTTAATCATGTATATAAATATATATAGAAGCTGATCAATTTACACATTTGAATATTAAACCTAATTTTGCTTTAATTTCTTCCATTCGTCCCTGACCTACTTCTGTTGAGAGAGGTCGTTGGCCGTTTTCAAGGCCTTTGCCTCTCTCCAAATTCGTATTTAAAACTCCCCCTCCCGCAACGATTATCAAAAGCGCTTCGCTGTTGCCTACGCTAGAGGGCGCTTTGGTATACAAAACTGCACTCACACCCACGCACACATACGACTGTGCCTTCCAATTGCCTATCGAAACCGCTAAAACAAAACAAAAACACAAATGCAACACTGAATTAAAAGAGAGGGTACTATTGTAGTCAGCCCCCAAACAGTCCAACATCGTAAGAAATATATGTGACTTTGAAAAAGTATATTTAAAATTGGAAAGTTTACTTTTCGGGGCTTGAATGTTAAAGCGCAGTGTCCACTTGGCGCGAAATGGCCGCGAAATGAAAAACCCCATATAAAACAACCTGCTGCGTAAATTTTTTCGTGTCGCGATTCTGTAACCTGTTTCCACTCCACACGAAAAAAGACTACATATTGCCACTAAGTTCTGTTACCAATTACGTAGCGAGTTAAGTGCTCTTAACGCCTCATTTCGCGAGAAATTATGAGAGAACGAATCGAATCGATATTTCGCACGGAATTGTAAGTAAGAAGCACAAACATAGTCGCACCAAAAAAAGAATCTGCCAGAAAGCGACGATCACAGTCATTTGCTAATGTTGATAAACTTTATATAATAAACGCAGTGAAAGATAAGAGCGAGTGGGAAGCTTGACAAAAGTGTTGTCATGCCGCTACGAGTCATGCTCGTACATGTTGATATGTGCATTTCATGTGATGGAATGCAAGGCTGCCTGGGTAGCGCTGAAGGACAGCAACCGGTGCCACACCAAATGCCATCTGCAAAGCGCTTCCTGACAGGTAGCTCAGGTGGCGTGCCATTGGATTAACCTTCTTTGACGGAATCCAGAGCCATTGATTAAAAGTTCGCGGCCGAAGAACACTAGTATTCTGCATCATTAATTAATCAATTTCACTTTATTAAAAATCATAACAGCACGTTTAAATTTTAACAGCGTTACAACAGTAAAAGGTTACTTTGAAAAGACTATCGACGGCCAAATTTCGATTATCATGTTGATAACAGCAGTTTAGCAGACTCTGTTAGGAATCTGAGAAACATCGTCTATTTCACGCGTAATATTCCGTGTCGAGAGGAAACTGCGCTTAATTGAAAAGTTATTCTGTTAACACACTAAAAAAGAACAGTAGATTGCCGATGTTGGTTCAGAAAAACTCGAATAACTTCGGCAAACGGTAACCAAATTCATCTAAACAACATTTGTCTGACGAAGAATTAAATGCACTATTATAATAAATCCTAAGAAAAAATAGCTTGGATCAATTTTGTTAAGTCAGCAAGGGTTAAAGTACGAATTAAAAAAAAAAGTTGTAAATACCAGATCTGTAACTCGCATTTGTCAGCCATCGCGGTACATCTGAGAAAGCATTGAATATAATATACGAAAATCTTCTCCTCGCTATCGGAATTAACAAGTTTATAGAAAATCAGATGGTCCATTTGCGAGTTATTTCATGTTAGGTGAGCAAAATGATCACAAAACGGTTTTTGGGCCATATCTCCAGATTTTGGGGTTCCCCGAGAAAAACCAAGTATGAGGAAGTGTTATAGGCGACCTGCTCTACAGCGTACGCTAGGTCATTCCCCGGATTTTTGCACTTTTGTGAAACTTGTAGCACTGTTATATAGATTGCTGGAAGCTGGTAAAAGCAACCTTTGGTAACTATTTTAAAAGTTCCTTCCATTAAATATCTCCTATTGGCGGTGGTATATTTTCCTTTATATCGTTTATTATTTTTAAAGACACATCGGTACACGAATTCCACGTATCAAATGCTTAGTCTTAAAAGACCTGCAGATAAGAAAATTAACCGGTATTTGATTTTATTGCATATCAAAAACAGGTCACTAAACACACCTATTAAATTGAATATTTTAGCAAAAATAAGAAAAATTAAATAAGACCCCAAAAATTCATATCTAAAACTGGCGTCTTATTTCCTTATAAAATAAAATAAGACCACAAAATATTCATATTAAAATTTGAGGTCTTATCTATACATCTATATATCTATACATATATATGCAAGTGAAAGAATGTTTGTATATTTGTCTCTTATGCACGCCCAAGCCGCTGAACCGATCTTTACAAATTTTTCACAGTAAGTGTCATGCGCTATGTCTCATGTCTGTAAAATGGTCCAAAAACCGCGAAATTTGCAAAATGTTCGATTGTTATGAAACTTTGGAGAATGCTTGGAAATGTGCAGGAAATGTCAAAAAACCGCGAAAATTCAAAAACTACACCATTCATCCGACTGCGATGAAATTTGAAAAATAACCTTATGAGTATTTATGAAAGCGCTTAGTGCTTATATTACAATGCAGGCGTTGGTAAATGGAAGCTGAAGATTACACGGTCCAAAAGATTGCGAAATTTGTAAGTTTTTGATTTGAGACTGGACTATTGTGAAGATTTGATAGACGGCAATTGTAGATGGGTAAATAGCAGGTATAAACCAAACGGTCAAAAAAGTCACGAAACTTGCAAAATATTCATGATTATCATGAAGATAGGTGAATAAAGAAAACGATCGAACGGTCCAAAATATTAATGGCGACTTGCCAACTCTAGCTTGAATACAGTCGCTCTCATAAAAATCATAAGAACCTGGGCGACGCCGGGTATTCAGCTAGTTTCCTAATAAAAATGAAATAATGCCCCAAAAATGAGTTTGGGGTTTTATTTCATTTCTTCTTCTGGGGCCTTATTTCATTTTCAAATTTTATTTAGGAGGGACTCACAACATTACGGATGCACGTTTGCCGAGCAGCATCCGAACCATTATTTCCGCTTGCAGATCCAAAATCGCAGAGAACATGGCTGAGATCGCGGATCGAATATTTGACAACTTACCGCCAACAAGTTATACAGGCCGGTTTTCACATATTTCTTCGATTTCAAATGAAAACAAAATCGAACGAGTTGGTTTTAGCTGTTCTGGTATTCGAACGATTTGCTATTCGAGTGTTTCAGTTCCAAATTGTTTCCGTTGACTACACTTTCACCTTAATCAACTGGTGAATCAAAACAATCCAATAAATCACTCAAAATTGTTGATAGTAGTTGAATATAGGTGTTTAAAATGTCGTTTCTATTTTTAAGGGCATTTTATGAACATTTTCCCAGCGTTTCATAAACAAGTGAAATCCGGAACAGCTTGAACAAATTATGTGAATTCGATTTGGATGGCACGTGGCAAAATTGAAGCTGTTCATAAAAATTATTAATTTTTTTATTAAAAATAATTTCTAAGGGAATGTAAAATTGCAAAAAGTATCTAAATACACTAAACAATTGTACAAAATTAACTTTAAGCCATTAATTTGACGCCTTTATGTACAAAATCGCATTTACTTTTGAATTCATCGGCTCCAAGCAATGTGAATTCAAATCGAGTAAATCTATCGAATTGTGAAGACCGGACCAGGTAGCCAAATCGAATTCGAGCAAATTCAGTGAAAGTGAAAACCGGAACAGGCCTGATAGTGAAGCAATTTGAAGCCCAAGTACGAATAATATCGACACCCGTCTAAGTGCTCTGGAGAAGTCCATTCAGACCATTATCCAACAGTTGAGTCAACCCAACTCTTTAACTTCGAACAAAAATGCTAGACAGATCCCAAGTACATACAATCGATCCACACCTTCGACAATCAATTTCCAGCAAAAGGTGTGCCAATACTATATTCGTTTTGGTCGGTCAGCAAAGGGATGTGTCCAACCATGCGAGTTCAATGGCACAATAAATCCACAGCAGGAAAACTAAAACAACTGTCGTCACTACGTGCAGCTGGCGACAGAACATCTAGCATTCCATTTGCTGAAAAAAGACTGCACATTTATGATTTTGAAAATCAAACAACCTTTTTAATTGACTCTGGCTTTATCGATTCAGTCCTACCCAAACGCTTTGCAACTCATAATCGAAACCCAACTGCAGACGATCTCAACCTGTTCGCAGCGAACAACACGATCATACTTACATTTGGCACCAAACAGTTGGAAGTTCATTTGGGCCAACGTCGACCCTTCACCTGGCAGTTTATTGTAGCAGACGTCAAATAACTTTGGATCTAAAAAGAAAGCGACTAGTCGATTTGCTTACACAACTCAAAGTCACCGGACCAACCATAAAAAATGACCAGCAAAGCATCCTGACCATCGACCCTTCGTCTAAATTTTATTATATTATCAATAAATACGTAAATTTTACGAATATCTACACCTACAAGCTGCCAGAAACAGTTGACATTTCTCATCACATTATAACCACTGGCTAACCAGTAGCAGAACCTATGCAGCGATTCTCTGGAGAAAAACTGGAAGTAATCAAAGCAGAATTCAACGAGCTTCTTCAACTTGGCATTGTTCGCCTTCAAGCAGTCCTTGGTCCAGTCCAATCCACCTTGTTAAGAAGAAGACCTGTGCACAGTGGGCGATCGGGCCTCGCTAGCGGCATTTAATTCAAATTTTCAATATAGAAAAAGCGTTGATTTTTTTCACAAATCGATAACAGATACTTTGATTAGATTTTTGGCGGTTTTATATAAGCTCTCTGATCAGCTGATCATCAGCTGTGAGCTGTCAAACACAACATTTGTTTCAGCAAGCTCTTTTCTAAATTGTTTCTTTGCTGTGAGCCTTGATTTCGATTACTTGGAAAATGTACAATCTTTACTTATTTTATTAAAAGTTTGGTTTTTTATTAACTTCATGGTATGTTTTACATAGAAAATCAGTGTTTGTGACCGGTATATAAATGTGTTGCTTATAAATCGTAGTGGTAATTAAGTGTATTAACAACGCGCCGCAGTAGCGAACACCTATCTTTCGTGGAGTAGAACTTACCAGATTCACCTGGATTCAGTTTAACTCTTATTTTATCTGGAAGTGTGAATCATTGTGCGTCCAAAATGTCCAATATGAACTGCTAATACCTTCTACCCTTCAAATTATGGAACGGACACTTTTTTAGAATGACACGAAAAAGCGATCCCAACCAAGAATATTTTCACCATGGAAAGCTGGGTAATTGTTACTGTTCTCAAAAACCTTATACTCAGGAGGAGCAGTGAGAGATTGGTAAAAAGCTGCAAAATTTTACTAGCAGGCTTAAGGCCAAAACGCCGATATATATCCATGCCACGATATACTGCATAGTGCGGGGAAAAATGCAATCCTAGTGGCTCACGGTCACTGATCATTTCGCTGAAGTACAACTACAAAGCTAAGTGGACCATTCTATTGCTAGGATTAATGAAGCACACCCAGAAAATAAAACCAAATTAAAAAAAATAGGGGAAAGTTAACTTCGGCTCGGCCGAAGTTTTGTATACCCTTGCAGCTTCCATTGAAAACAATAAGGCTTTCCTAAGACTACTTTTTGGACATTACTTTTCTACTTTTCTATCTATACTATAAAGATGTCTGACTTCGATTTAACTTGGTGAAATCATGGAAAAGCATAATACACTGTTATTTACGAAATTTGGAGGCAATCCGATTTAAAACAAAAAGTTTTTCTCACTTGAACTTGTTTTTCGACCGATCATTCATACTGCACCTATATGCTATAGTCATCCGATTTTGATAAAACTTTGTAGAAATGTGTCCAAAGTATATAAAATAAGTGTATGCCAATAGAAAGGACGTTTTCATTAAAAACACAAAAAAGTTTTCTTCACTCAAACTCATTTTTCGACCGATCGTTCCTATGGGAGCTATATGCTATAGTCATCCGATTTCGACCAAACTTTAAAGAATTGTGTAAAAGTATATAAACTAATTGTAAGCCAATGATAAGGACGTTTTCATTAAAAACAAAAAAGTTTTTCTCACTAGAACTAGTTTTTCGACCGATCGTTCCTATGGCAGCTATATGCTATAGTCATCCGATTTCGACCAAACTTAGTGAAATCATGGGAAGGGATAGTAAACTAAGAAATACGTACTTTGGAGGCATTTTCATTGAAAACAAAAAAGTTTTTCTCTTTAAGACTAGTTTTTCAACCGATCGTTCCCGTGGCAGCTATATGCTATAGTCATCCGATCCGGCCGGTTCCGACAAATGTGCAGCGTATTTTTACCAAAAGACTTCGTGCAAAGTTTGGTGAGGATAGCTTTAAAACTGACGGAGGAGATAGCATAGAAACAGACGGACAGACGGACAGGGCTAAATCAACTCAGCTCGTCGTGCTGATCAAGAATATATATACTTTATGTGGTCGGAGATGCTTCCTTCTATGCGTTACAAACATCCGGACAATTTTATAATACCCTTTGCAAGGGTATAATAATAATATCAACCAATTCCCTGCTACCTACAAATGGGATTGTGATGGCAGCAGCGGCCATTCTACATAGAGCACAAAATTTGACGACTTCGATGGAGACATGATAGACCGATATTTATTTTCAATTTGTATGGAAAAATAAACGACATTCCTTTACTCAATATTGTCGAGCAATCAAAAAACTTTACCAGAAAGAAACGGCAGACTTGACTCGCAGAGAAATTGAAAACATTAAGAGCCAAATATTAAATATTGTACTGACATTAGTTAGTGAGTACCTTTAGATTTTATCACCATTTTCATATGACCCTGTTTGATGGCAAAACGTTCAGTGTCATATCGGAATCCTCTTTACAATCATGCGGAATCTGTAACGCAATTCCCAAAAACATGAATAATCTAAATTTGGTGAAGAGCTTATCTATTAATGGAAACCTATTAGAATATGACTTATTAAGTCTCCACATGGTGCTGACAACGATATTGTTGAACAAAATAAAAGAAGTATTCAGCAGAAGCTAAGAAGGAAGAAATGCATTTGTTGGTGGATATATAGTACCAGTGGCTGGTTCTGGTAGTAAGAACAACGGAAACACTGCAAGGATGTTTTTCCATTCGATATAAATACGGAGGCATTCGGATCTTACGCATTGGAAACTGCCGAAACTTTCGTTGAAGCACAGAATTTAATTCACGGAGCAGATATTATAAACCATTTTTCCCTCCAATTGGTATGATGTCCGAGAAAGCTCTTGAAGCCAGGAACAAGGACTTTCGAAACATGCGTGAGGGCAATACAAGAAAAAATTCCAGAATAAACATACAATAAAAGATTTCATAAATACTTTATTAGTATCTTCCGACCATTTGATATCTTCATTGTCAAATGGTTCTTCAATTTCGTCTGCAAAAAATATTATTATGGGCGAGGATATTTAGAGCTTGCTTTTAATGAAGCATCTGGATATGCCTGTCTCTGATTCCGAATAATATTTTATCGATTTCTTGATATTATTGATTTATAAAGTCTGATTAATAAAGTTGAAAAAAAAAATTAACATTAAACAAAAATTTAATATAAAAGAAATTTTAATAAAAAAAATAGTTAAAAATTAAAAATAGAATGAAATTTTTTTCTTAAAAATTCTATGATTTATTTCTAAGCAGTAAAAAAAAGCCGACTGAAGATATCTATTTTCGTTTGGAAGTAATTAATTAAATGCCGCTAGCGAGGCCTAATCGCCCACTGTGCTATGGTTGGCGGGTGAATACAGAAAGATGAATGTTCGCACGCAGCCAGATAGCTATCCGATCCCTTTCATCGATGATATCAGCGACAGGCTTCATGGTAAGATAATTATTTTTAAAATTAACCTTAACAAAGCGTACTACAGCATTCTTATGAATCCAACCAAATTTCGTGATTATATACGTCATGTTCGACCTTTACCTGTAATGCATCACACTAACAAAACAGCATTTGTTCATAAAAATTTGTATTCATGCAGCCATGTGTTCCTTCGCAACGACAATATAAAACGACCTCTTGAGTCGCCTCATAAGGGACCACATAAAATCAAGGAAAGGTTTAATGATCATTTTTTTGCATTCAGCATCAATGGAACCACACACAACATCTCTGTAGAGAGACTCAAGCTAGCTTTCAGCGTCTCAGATCCCGATATTCCAGTCAAGCATACCAAAAACAACGGATTGACAAATCTCTTCAGTAAACTTGATACATTACTGAGGAGGGAAGTAGCTGTGACGATTCCAGTTCACAGTTCCTAGTCACAATGGTACAAACATCACTAACACTGATCAATACTCGATATACACTTATGGACAAAATAATAGGTGTTGTTTTTTCTTTTTTAACTTTTCATTTCTAATTCATATCTTCTCTAATCTAAACAAATCAAAGTTTTTTTTAACTTATATTAATTGTCTTTAAACAAAAAGTAAAAACAGTTTCACAAACCCTTTAATATACAACTAAATTAAATATTTCCTTAAATCCGCCAATTTTGGCTGGACACAATAATAGGTGTATGAAGATAAATGTTAAATTAAATCAATATTTCACTAATTTTGGTCTTGGTTTATAATAAACTAAGTATCTGGCAGCTAATAACCGGTATATCCGCCATTATTTTGCAAGACTTTCTCCATTCGTCTTGGCAAGGAAGATATATTGTACCATGCTCTTAGGACAATATACCAAAGATGATTTTCATATTGACCAAAAGTCTTTCCGACCTCTCTTTTGAGTTCACCCCGGAGATTCTCAATGGGATTAAGGTCCGGGGATTGACTTGGCCACTCAAGAAAATTCACATTTTTCTCTAGGAACCAATCCTTTACTACTCGAGAGGCGTGCTTCGGGTCATTATCCTGCTGGAACTTCCAAAAAAGTGGCATATTATCCTCGGCATGTTGGTGCATCACCGACTTCTATAGATCTTTGTATACGAATCTGTCCATTATTCCGTCAATACGATGAATCAGACCAACACCATACCATTAAAAGCAGCCCAACACCATTAGGCTAACACCTCCTTGTTCCACAGTTTTATATGTGTACTTGGAATCAAATTCTTTGCCTTTCGGTTGGCGAACATTCCATTTGGCATAATTTCCAAATAAATTTATTTTTGTTTCATCACTTCAGTGGATATTACGCTGTTTTTTCTAACCCTCCGGTCCGCACCAGGTTCTACGATCTAATGCAAATTTGTTCCTCATCTGTAAATTTTCCGATCGAAGCAAAGGAACCCTACGAGCAATCCTACCTGGTAGGTTAACTATAGCCAATCGTTGCCGAACGGTCCGTGATGACACAATATTTCCAATTTAATTGGCAATCATCCTGGAAGACTTGAACGGGTCGCGTTTAACCAACTGAAACTTGCGATCGTCGGTCTTAGATGATGATTTTCTAGGTGCTCCCCGAGTTTCACCTATTTTTTTCAGTTTTAAGGCATTGGTTACGAAGTTTTGAAAACGTTTCATTAACATGGCAATGGATTTATACATTTTTCCTTCATCTCGGAGTCGTCGAATGAGCCTTCTCCACTCCGCACTGCAGTGACGCCCACGGCCCATCTAATACAGTTTTAATGGTCATTAAGTGCCCATCTCTATATATATAAAACTGTTTAACCTGACTGACTGGTGACCGT
Organism: Lordiphosa collinella; assembly: GCA_018904265.1. NCBI lineage: Eukaryota > Metazoa > Arthropoda > Insecta > Diptera > Drosophilidae > Lordiphosa > Lordiphosa collinella. The sequence continues at coordinate 24,365 of JAEIFV010001252.1, forward strand.
CGCACAGCCTAAACGGTAAGAGCTAGAGGGCTGAAATTTGGACAAAAGTTTCCTTATGTGGTGAAAGTGCGTACTAAGACTGGGTTTTGGAAAATTCCACCCGGAAAAGCCGGAAAAGCGTCGGAAAATTTGTATAGGGAAAATTTTATTTTTCATCGTGACTGAAATTCGGTTTGTAAGCATAGGATGCAAAATAATTGGACACGTGTTTTCCCGATTTCGGAAAATCCACCCACAAGGAAAATTCTCGGAAAATTCGATATGCAAAAATCTATTTTTCATCCGATGGACTTGAAATTTGGTTTGTAAGGACAGTAAGTAAAATATATTGAAATGTGATTATCCGATGCTGAAAAATTCTACCGTAGGGTCGGGAAATTCCCGGAAAAGCGTCGGAAAAGTTTGTATGGGGAAAATTAAATTTTTCATCCGATTGGCTTGAAATTCGGGTTGTAAAGACTGTAAATGAAATAATTTGAAATGTGATTTTCCGATGCTGCAAAATTCGACCGTAGGGTCGGAAAATTCCAGAAAAGCGTCGGAAAAGTTTGCATTGGGAAAATTTTTCTTTCATCCTATTGACTTGAAACTGGGTTTGTAAGCGAAGCATGCAAATAATTGGACACGTTTTTTTCACGAGTTCGGAAAATCTGCCCGCAAGGAAAATACCCGGGAAATTCGATATGACAAAATCTATTATTCATCGGATTGATTTGAAATTCGGTCTGTAGGGATAGTAAGTGAAATGAATTGAAATGTGATTTTTTTCGATAAAGGGAAATTGGAAGATTCCCCGAAAAAGCGTCGGAAAAGTCTGTATGGTGAGAATTTTATTTGTCGTCCGATTGACTTGAATTTCGGGTTGTAAGCAAAGTTTGATAAATAATTGGACACGTATTTTCCCGATTTCGAAAGAAATTCGGGAAATTGGATAAGCAAAATCTTTTTTTTCATCCGATTGACTTGAAATTTGGTTTGTTAGGATAGTAAGTGATATATTTTGTAATGTTATTTTCTGAAGTTGGAAAATTTGACCCTAGGTTTGGAAAACTCAGCAGACTAAAACCTATTTTCATACGATTGGCTTTAAACTTGGTTTGTAAGGATAGTATAAGAAATAGCTGGCTGGCACTGGACCTGGACGTGGAAGTGGACGTGGACCTGAAAGTGGCCATTGAGGTGGCCATGGAGGTAACCATGGAGGTGGCCGTGGAGGTGGCCATGGAGGTGGCCATGGAGGTGGCCATGGTGGTGGCTATGGAGGTGGCCATGGAGGTGTCCATGGAAGTGGCCATGGAGGTGGCCATGGAGGTGGCCATGAAGGTGTCCATGGTGGTGGCTATGGAGGTGGCCATGGAGGTGTCCATGGTGGTGGACCAGTAGGTGGACATGGAGGTGGAAAATGGTCCAAAAACCGCAATATTTGCAAAATTCTTAATCTCAGTGAAACTTTGGGGATTGGCTAGACGCTTGCCCGGAAGGTTTTTATGCAGAAGAAATGGGCGGAAAATGGTGCACAATCTGAGAAATTTGAAAAGTTATAGCGTTCATCCGGATGCAATGCAACTTTGACGAATGGTTGAGAATTGGTAGAAAATGTTATTTGTTGGCCGATCTTTATCAAATTGTGTTTGTAAGCTTTAAATTTGAAAAGTTCACCACCAAGATCGGAAATGTCAGGAGAGACTTTATTTTTAACCGCGGAAGGGGCATAAGAGTTAATCTCTGCTTTCAGCCGATGTATGTAAGATACGGTCAAATATTTTCCGATTTGTGAAATCCACCCCAAGTCGGGAAAGAAAAACTGATACTCTTATTGGTTAAAATAGCTTAACTGACGGCGGCGCAGCGAAGCAAGCAGGGATATTTGCTAGTTTAGATATATTCTCCAAATACCTTACCTTCTGCAACCAAAAATTTGTATTTATAAACAACAGGTTAATTTTTTGCTTCATACACCTATTTTAATGACCAGCCGAGCTTGCAGTCTAACCAATAAAACAATCCACAGTTTTTCCCAGAGAGCAAATTAATTCCAGGAATTTACCCAATTCGCACCGAAACAGTGTGGTTCCTTATTAACTGTTATGTTAAATGGATTTAAATATTTAAAGATATAACAAGAAAGAAAGTCGGTCAAGCCCGACTATAACATACTCTGTACCTGTTAAGTGCTGCCCATCACCGTTGCGTCCGGTGCTGCCCATAATGGTTTGTTTTCCTTATAACTCGAATACCGTTCATCCGATCTTTAAAATTAAATAAAGATTCCCGAATACTAAATATGTCCAGAAGGTTCGAACCTTCTATCTATAAAACTATGGGAGATATGACGTTTTTTCGATATTGCGGGGGCGAGAGGGGGCGTGGCCAAAACTGAAAATAAACTTGATCTGCCTGCAAGTTTAAGAAGCATATGTTCCATACATGTCAAACCTCTATCTCTTACCATCTCTGAGATCTGAGCGTTCATACGGACAGACAGACGGACATGGCTACTTTGCACAAACTTATTATACTCTATGTACCTTTGGTACAGAGTATAAAAATTTAGATATTTAAAAAAAAACTTCACATCTATTATATTGTCCATGAGTGTATAACCCACCTTACCGCTTGTTACATAAAGAGACTCGGCTTGACGCCTAATAAATATAGCCCAATCTGAATAAAATCAATGTTTAGTCTTTATTAGTTAATTACTACGTTTGTGCTTGCAAAAAACCATGATTTTTATACCCGTTACTCGTAGAGTAAAAACGGAATACTACAGTCGGTCAAATGTATGTAACAGGCAGAGGCAAGCATCTCCGACCTCATAAAGTATATATATTCTTGATCAGCATCAACAGCCGAGTCGATATAGCCATGTCCGTCTGTCTGTATGAACACCTAGATCTCGGAGACTAAAAGAGCTAAAGCGACCAAATTTTGTATGTAGACTCCTATTATCCCTACGCAGATGAAGTTAATTTCAAATTTCGGCCCCGCCAACCCAAAAAAAAAATAATAATTTAAGACTCCTACAATTTTGAAGATATCAAGCTCATATTTTGCAAAGTAGTGTATGTGCCCAATATCTACAATCTTTGAAAGTTTCATAAAGATCGGATAATAAATGGCATAGTTATAAAAGTTAAAAAAATGATGCATACTTTTTGGGGTCGAATGCGTTGTTTGCTTACATAATGTTGAAATGTCACATAAATGTTAATGCTATGTTAAATAACATAAGAAAAGGATATTCGACATAAGTGACGGGTATATTGATGTCTGGCAGGATCGACTTTAACTTGCGCTCTCGCTTCTGCTTAGAAGTATGCCAACTTTATTTCCATTAACAATTATTTATTTGAAAGAGATATTTGATTGTCATATTTGGCAGTTTTAAATTTAGTCCACACTACACACTCACTGAGATTGTCCGACTAGTTAAAGGTGTACCAAATGTATGAGAGTTTTAGCAAATATAAAATAAATAATTTCCTTAATGATTAATCACATGGTCGTTAGTAGTACCAGAATTGAACACCGCGACGACCACAAGGCGACCTGGAAGTCCCCTAATCAATCTACACGAAATCGAGTGTTCTCCGAGGAGCAAATATAGATCCGGATCACTACCTTGTTCCAGTCAAAGTACGCACTCGGCTCAATGTGGCACATGCCGCACAGTCTAGCCCAAGTCGAAAGCTGAATGTAGAGAAGCTGCAATCACAACGGACATCCGATGCAAAACTCACCCAGTTGCTCAGGGAAACCCCACCTGGAACTCCTGATGTTGACGAACAGTGGAAGCATATTTCACACTCTATGTGTACAGCTGCCAAGGAGATTCTCGGATTCGCCGAAAACTCCCGAAAACAGTCATGGTACGATGATGAGTGCCGCCGCGCTACTGCAGAGAAAGACGCTGCCTACAGAAAAACTCTGCATTCGGGAGCAACGCGGGCTGTTAATGAGCGATACCGGGAGAAAAGGAGAGAGGTGAAGCGCCTTTTCAGAAGGATGAAAAATCAGCAGGAAAAGCGCATAAGTGAGGAAGTCGAAGTGCTGTTCGGAAGGAGTGAGACTCGAAAATTCTACCAAAAGATTAGGCAACTAACCGAAGGTTTTAAGCCCAGAGTCACACTAAGCAAGGACGAGCACGTAAATCTGGTCACAGATCCGCAAGTGGCACTAAACAAATGGAGAAACTATTTCCCGAACCTGCTGGGAGCTGATGACGAACATAATGCCGCGACACCACCAATCGATAGCATAGAGATAGACCCGCCGGACCACAATGAAGTCTGGTTAGCTATAAAAAGGATAAAAAATAACAAATCTGCTGGCGCTGATGAGCTGACTGCTGAATTGTTCGAGGCTGGCGGTGAGGAGCTGGTAAGGTGCATGCACCAACTCCTATGCAGAATATAGTCCGAAGAAAGCATGCCCGAAGATTGGAATCTAAGCGTTATCTGTCCAATATTTAAAAAGGGAGACCCTGCAGTTTGCGCCAATTAACGCGGGATCAGTCTCCTTCCCGTTGCAAATAAGGTTCTATCAAGCATCCTACACTCAGAAAAAAAATGGCGTTCTTACTTTTATACCCAATCCGTTTTTGATTTTTCCGTTCTTAAAACAAGACCACGTTCTTAAGAGTAAACCAAACGTTCTAAATCGACTAACAAATTAAGAAAACTCGTTCTCAATTTGGGTCTTAAAAAAAGACTCCGGCATGATGATAATCGCTAAGAACAAAATGTAATTAAAGTTTGTAATCAATTATGTTATATTATTACCAAAAACATGGCTAAGGATATAGTTTGAGGATCTAAATAAAAATATTAATCAGTTAAACTAAACAGAAAAGTTCACATATATGTGAACTTCTAAAGCCGAGAGGGCGCGAACTGATTGAGCCTTATCAAAGTGACTTTAGAGCTACCAAATCCACCACGGACCAGATGTTCACACTGCGATAAATCCTGGAGCAGACCCAAGAGAGAGAGATCAACACCCACCTCCTTTTTGTTGACTATAAAGCCTCCTTTGACAAGCCGATAAGGTCAAAGTTCTTTGAAGCCCTGTCTACTTTTGGAATACCAGCAAAAAACGTTCGACTTTGCATGATGACGTTGAGAAGCACACAAAGCTTCGTCAAAATAGGAAAAAAAAACTCTCCGAGCATTTCGATACCAAAAGAGTTTTTAGGCAGGGTGACATCTTATCGTGTGATTTCTTTAATCTGCTAATGGAGTACATACTGCGCCAGTGCCCAAATGCTAACAGAACGGGCACCAACTATACCAGAGATAACATACTACTTGCATATGCCGATGATATTGATATCATCGGCAGAAAGGAATCTGTGGTAAGACAGGCGTTCTCAGAGATAGAGAAGCAGTCAAAACTTATGGCCTTAGCGGTAAATGAGGACAAGACGAAGTACCTACTATCAACACGCAGTGAGTCTACGCTTGGGCTCAGTAAGGAGTTCAAGAGCAGAGCCCTCTCTCGAAAAACGGAAATTGCGCTAAACAAGTCGCTTATCATCCCAGTCCTGCAATACGGAGCAGAAGCATGAACATTAACAGTTCGAGAGAAAAGTTCTTCGGAGGATTTATGGACCTGTAAAAGTTGGCGATGAGTTCCACACCCGTATAAACCGCAAACTGTATGAGCTCTATGGGGACACTGATCTAGTTAAGCGCATAAAACAACAGCGGCCGCGCTAGAACTGACATGTTATTCGTTTTGATGAAGAAGCTCCAGTAAAAAAAAAAGGATTCAAGAGGCAGTAAAAAAAAGGATTCAAGAGGAAGGCGAACGAATTTGGGAAAACCAGTAAGGGAGAAATACCCTGTTCCCTTGGCTTCTTGTGTTTTCATACACATATACACACATCCACACATACACACACACTCTAACATACGCACACACGCACGCGCAAATGCGGTAACTGACAATGCAAGGCCCCCTCTCTCCCACAAGCAAAATTGATTCGTATATAACTTCGGTGTTTATTGTCCGATCTTGGTGATCTTTTCAGAATAGATAGATATTGGGCCTTACTTGATATATGTAAAGTTTGGAAGGTCTATCTTAAAAATTGTGGCTCGCGCTTAAAGGAGGGAGGGGGAGGAATTTTCCAAATCTGAAACAAACTCGTTTTGAATCGGGTATACACCTATCTACATGCAAAAATTTGTGGCTCTAGCTCTTATAGTCTCTGAGAAACACGCGTTCATACGGACAGAAGGACGGACAGGGCTAAATCGACTCGGCTGTTGATGCTGATCCAGAATATATATACTTTATAGGGTCGCAAATGTTTCCTTCTACCTGTTACATACTTTTGCACAACTTCATGATCCCCCTTTTCCCATTTTCAATGGGAACAGCATTGCATGCTAAAAGCATTGCAAGTTTGGTAGAGTTGACTGAGCGGTGCTATCAGTGAGTGCGTCATTCGAGGTCCCGAGTTCGAGTCCCAGTCAGGGTAAGTAAAAAATTAATTTAAAACATGAAAAAAAGTCGGTCAAGCCCGACTATAACATACTCTGTACCTGTGAAGTGCAGCCCATCACCGCTGCGACCTGTGCTGCCCATAATTGTTTGTTTTCCTTATAACTCGACAACCGTTCATCCGATCTTTACAATTCCTTTGACGGATCGATAAATAATCCTGATTACTAAATATGTCCAGAAGGAACGATCTATCTATAAAACTGTGGGAGATATTACGTTCTTACCAATTTGCGGTGGCGGGAGGGGGCGTGGCAAAAATTGAAACTTGATCTGCCGCAAGTATAAGAAGCATATGTCCCATATGTGTCAAACCTCTATCTCTTACCATCTCTGAGATCTGTGCGCTCATACGGACAGACAGATGGACAGACGGACATGGCTATATCGACTCGGCTGTTGATGCTGTTCAAGAATATATATACTTTATGGGGTCGGAGATGCTTCCTTCTGGCTGTTACATACTTTTGCACAAACTTATTATACTCTATGTACCTTTGGTACAGAGTATACCCAAAAAATGTTATTTTTTGGTGTATTGCGAACAGATAAGAAATAGAGAATTTCTTGCTTGGATCAAGAATGTTCGATGTCAAATGTACGGTAAGAATGCAAATGTTTAATCCAAAAGCGAATATCTTGAACCAATAATAACATTATTCAACTCTATTTTGTTAGACTTTCTTTGCGTTCTTCGTTTAAATACTTATAATCGCTTATTAATTCCGCAATAAGAGCTAATTACTCTCGATTAAAAGAACATAATCTCTTAACATTTTATCAGGAGCGTTCGCACTCAAATTATTCGCTAGTGGATAAGACTTTTTGCACATTTCTTTAAACTTCTTATGCGATCATATGTGCTTGATCCTGGCCAGACCATTGTTGCAATGCTCTATCAATTTTAACTTGCGTTTCTTTGTAACCGATTCCCAAAGCTAGCCCGTTGAGTCTGTGCTCAGATATACTTACATTTACTAATCTTTTAAGCAGAGAAACGATCGATAGGCTGTTGCCTAAGTGGCAAGATCTTCGAAAACAATTACAACAAAATGTGCCTCAAGTGTAGCTATGGTTATTTTTTATACCCTGTTCCCATTGAAAATGGGAAAAGGGGGATCATGAAGTTGTGCAAAAGTATGTAACAGATAGAAGGAAGCATTTGCGACCCTATAAAGTATATATATTCTTTATCAGCATCAACAGCCGAGTCGATTTAGCCCTGTCCGTCTGTCCGTCCGTCTGTCCGTCCGTCTGTCCGTCCATCTGTCCGTATGAACGCGTGTTTCTCAGAGACTATAAGAGCTAGAGCCACAAATTTTTGAATGTAGGTAGGTGTATACTCGATTCAATACGAGTTTGTTTCAGATTTGGAAAATTCCTCCTCCCCCCCCTTTAAGCGCAAAAAACTGTCACAGCCACAATTTTTTAGATAGACCTACCAAACTTTACATAAATCAAGTAAGGCCCAATATCTATCTATTCTGAAAAGATCACTAAGATCGGTCAATAAACACCGAAGTTATATACGAATCAATTTTGCTTGTGGAAGAGAGGGGGGTCTTGCATTGTCATTTATCGAGCGCGGCCGCATGCCATGCGTTTGTGTGTATGTTGGAGTGTGTGTATGTGTGAGTGTGTGTGTATGTAAAGAAAAAACACACGAAATCATGAGAACAGGGTATTTTGTAGTCGGGACACTCGACTACAGCTCCCTTAATTGTTATTTGTTAGAATTTTATGAAATATAAATAGAAGCAAAGTGTTCGAAAGCTCGTCAAAACTTAAAAAAAATAGTCGAATATCAAATACAAACTATCGAAAAAATGAATGGCTAACGAGTAATGCGACTACACTTTTGCAAAATGCATTTTTCTGTCACCTCAAGTGGTCATATGAATTTGTATGGGAGAAAATGTATATTTTGACCAAAATGCAAAATGCAGTTGTAGTGAGGACAGGGCATAAGTTTCTCAAAGAACAAACTTTTAATAAGATGTCCCAAGGCGTATGGGTTCGACCCACGACGTCTTGCACAGCGAAAGCACACACTAGCCGCCGAGCTACACCCGGCTACGATATTTAAGCTAAGTACTATGTACTAAGTACTCTATCTGCCAATATGATGGACCTTTCAACATGCAATAAGCATATCATTTATAATGACAAAAATTCGCAATGGAATGAAAAATTATTTGCGACATTGACTTTCTTGAAGCGGTTACTCGTATCTAAAGAACAACCACATCGCACATTGATTCCACATTTAACTGCTGCCAAAAAAGTTCTAGGCAAAAAAGAATTAAATGTCAAGAGATCGTGTTGCTATTTTTGTCCAATCTTATGTAACAGCACTCAATGCATTGAGCTTTGCAATGTTTGAAAATTAATTAAATTTTGTACAAACTACATTCTTTTACTAAAATATATTGCATTCACTGCAAAAAGCTCAAATCTACGTAATGTCATATATTGGATAAAATTTGCCCAAAATACAGAATTCCTTAACTTTTTATACCCTGTTCCCATTGAAAATGGGAAAAGGGGGATCATGAAGTTGTGCAAAAGTATGTAACAGGGAGAAGGAAACATTTGCGACCCTATAAAGTATATATATTCTTGATCAGCATCAACAGCCGAGTCGATTTAGCCCTGTCCGTCTTGCCGTCCGTCCGTCTGTCCGTCTGTCCGTCCGTCTGTCCGTCTGTCCGTATGAACGCGTGTTTCTCAGAGACTATAAGAGCTAGAGCCACAAATTTTTGAATGTAGGTAGGTGTATACCCGATTCAATACGAGTTTGTTTCAGATTTGGAAAATTCCCTCCCCCTCCCCCTTTAAGCGCAAAAAAACTGTCACAGCCACAATTTTTAAGATAGAGCTTCCAAACTTTACATATATCAAGTAAGGCCCAATATCTATCTATTCTGAAAAGATCAATAAGATCGGACGAAAAACACCGAAGTTATATACGAATCAATTTCGCTTGTGGGAGAGAGGGGGGCCTTGCATTGTCAGTTACCGCATTTGCGCGTGCGTGTGTTAGAGTGTGTGTGTGTATGTGTGGGTGTGTGTATATGTGTATGAAAACACAAGAAGTCAAGGGAACAGGGTATTTTGTAGTCGGGGCACTCGACTGCAGCTCCCTTACTTGTTTTTGTTTGACAGAATGAGGGTTAAGCAACTGATCTAAGCGAATTCTTTTGGCCAATTTACGTGTTGTCTCTTTACTTCCTCCTTTTAACTTGCCTCAGTGTGACCAGGTTGCAAACGGTGACCGCTTCTAGTTCTGTTATTGATTGTCTCCTCACAACTGGTTTCCACATAAATCGAACCAAGCAGGCCTTGGAAATTTGGAACAAAGTCAATCAGGTCGAGCAGGAATATTGTTATTCATTCGGCTTTCGGAAGTCATCGAATGAGGACGTATAAAGTTCTCTCTTTTTTTTATTAATTTTCTTTATTTATTTGCACTTGTCATCTTCTGGTCATCCAGCAGTGAATTGCGAATTGCTTTTGCGCCAGCTCCAGCTTGCGGCGTTTCCTTGTTTGGATTATTTTGTAAGCAATGCAGTAGAAAACAAGTAAAGGGAGCTGCAGTCGAGTGCCCCGACAAAATACTGCCCCCACACACACCCCCCCCACAAAATACCCTGTTCCCTTGATTTCGTGTGTTTTTTCTTTACATATACACACACACACTACCTACACACAAGAAAATAATTTCCTAAATTTTAGAAAGATGCTTGCAGTAACAAGCTTCGCGTTTGACCTCAGAGCATGTAAAAATATGGGAAAATATAGAAAATTTTAAAAACAACAAAACTAAAAACCAAAAAAAAAAAAGAAAAGTCAAAATAATTTTAATTTCAATGCCTTGAATAGGATCGAACCCACGACCCCGCGGCTGCACGGCAAATGTCTTGATTCCTACCACCGGTCTTGATTGCATTCTTTACTGTCATTTCGCCACCGTCTCGCGCGACACTATTGTATCGGTGAGCGTTAAGATGTCGTCGTTCGTGTTAGAGTCCCGAGGTCCTGAGTTCGAGTCCCAGTAAGGGTAAGTAAAAAAGAAATAATAATAAAAAAAAATTTTATGTAAAAATTATCACTCAAAAGTATGAGGGAAAGGAGGGGGCGGGCTTGGTTTGGTGGGGGTGTGGGGGGAGCAGCAGCAACTTTTTCAACTTTCGCGAAACTAAACGTCTGCAACACGTTTTCGGATCCGTTCTCGACACTTTTCGATAGCGAAAACGTATTGAAACGGATTAGTTTTCGATCCGTTTTCGCTATCGAGAAAGTGTCGAGAACGGATCCGAAAAACGGTTATCGAGAACTTATGCTTTGCTGCCACAAACTGAGCGACAGGAATAGTTTTTCAGACCGAGAACGGGAACACATTCGATAGTTTTGTGGAGAAACCTTCGAGAAAATCGAAAACGGACCGCCGACGGCGGTGGCTCCAACATACACACAAACGCATGGAATGCGGCCGCGCTCGATAAATGACAATGCAAGACCCTCCTCTCTCCCACAAGCAAAATTGATTCGTATATAACTTCGGTGTTTATTGACCGATCTTAGTGATCTTTTCAGAATAGATAGATATTGGGCCTTACTTGATTTATGTAAAGTTTGGTAGGTCTATCTAAAAAATTGTGGCTGTGACAGTTTTTTGCGCTTAAAGGGGGGAGGAGGAGGAATTTTCCAAATCTGAAACAAACTCGTATTGAATCGAGTATACACCTACCTACATTCAAAATTTGTGGCTCTAGCCCTTATAGTCTCTGAGAAACACGCGTTCATACGGACAGATAGACGGACAGACGGACGGACAGACGGACAGGGCTAAATCGACTCGGCTGTTGATGCTGATAAAGAATATATATATACTTTTATAGGGTCGCAAATGCTTCCTTCTATCTGTTACATACTTTTTCACAACTTCATGATCCCCCTTTTCCCATTCAATGGGAACAGGGTATAACAACAATTACACAATGAATTGCATAAAGTTAAGACTTCCAAGATAATTGAGGTCGTGATCCTTCTGTTTGACCTCTGGCCAGGGCCGCATGCCATCTTTTGGACCTCTGGCCACAGCACACTAATGGCTTGGCCCTGCTATAGTTCTAGCATTAACAGAGAAGAATTTGACATGGATGAGCTTTAAGCCCTTGCTAATATAAAATGTTATATTTCAAGCAGCTAAATAATACCTTTTATACCCTTGCAGAGGGTATTATAAAATTTTCCGGATGTTTGTAACGCATAGAAGGAAGCATCTCCGACCACATAAAGTATATATATTCTTGATCAGCACGTCTTTTTCTATACTATCTCCTCCGTCAGTTTGAAAGCTATCCTCACCAAACTTTGCACGAAGTCTTTTCGTACAAATATGCGGCACATTTGTCGGAACCGGCCGGATCAGATGACTATAGCATAAAGCTGTCATAGGAACGATTGTTCAAAAACAAGTCTTAGTGAGAAAAACTTTTTTGTTTTTAATGGAAACGCCTCCAAAGTACTTATATCTTAGTTTACTATCCTTTCCCATGATTCCACCAAATTTGGTCGAAATCGGACTATAGTATTTAGCTCCCATAGACGGTCGGTAGAAAACAGTATTAGTCAGAAAAGTAGTCTTAGTTAGAAAAACGTCCTTATTTGGCATGTATTTGTTTTTATGCTCTCACACGATTCTACAAAGTTTTGTCAAAATCGGATGACTATAGCATATAGCTGCCATAGGAACGATCGGTCGAAAAACTAGTTCTTGTGAGAAAAACTTTTTGTTTTTAATGGAAACGTCCCTTACTTCGGCAAATATTTATTTTGAATATTTTTTCACAATTCTACAAGTTTTTGTCAAAATCGCATGACTATAGCATATAGCTGCAGTATGAGTGATCGGTCGAAAAGGAAGTTCTAGTGAGAAAAACTTTTTTGTTTTTATTGGGATCGGCTCCAAATTTCGTAATTAACAGTTTGTTATGCTTTTCCATGATCGCACCAAGTTTGGTCGAAATCGGACATATATATAGTATAGCTCCCATGGAAAAGTAAGATACGAAAAGTAGTCTTATTTAGATAAAACAAACTGCAAGGGTATACAAAACTTCGGCCGAGCTGAAGCTAACTATGGGCTTTAGTGACTAGTCATGAAAAAGCTTCTCAAGCTGCAGTTCAGATACGGCGTTTAACTGTAGGTCCCTTTCACTTGTGCTAAAATTAGAAGCACACTAGCCAAGAGATTGAGAGGAGCTCGGCTTTCGCCCTTTGGGTAGAGTCAAGCCAAATATTATTATATACCACGTTCATACACACAAAATTTATTGTGCATAATGCCCTTTAAAGAATGCTTTGCTTTTAAATAGATACAATTGAGAAAAATTTGTATACCCTGTTCCCATTGAAAATGGGAAAAGGGGGATCATGAAGTTGTGCAAAAGTATGTAACAGATAGAAGGAAGCATTTGCGACCCTATAAAGTATATATATATTCTTTATCAGCATCAACAGCCGAGTCGATTTAGCCCTGTCCGTCTGTCCGTCCGTCCGTCTGTCCGTCCGTCTGTCCGTATGAACGCGTGTTTCTCAGAGACTATAAGAGCTAGAGCCACAAATTTTTGCATGTAGGTAGGTCTATACCCGATTCAATACAAGTTTGTTTCAGATTTGGAAAATTCCTCCCCCTCCCCCCTTTAAGCGCAAAAAACTGTCAGAGCCACAATTTTAAAGATTGACCTTCCAATCTTTGCATATATCAAGTAAGGCCCAATATTTATCTATTCTGAAAAGATCAATAAGATCGGACAACAAACACCGAAGTTATATTCGCATCAATTTGGCTTTTGGGAGAGAGGGGGGTCTTGCGTTGTCAGTTATCGCGCGCGGCCGCATGCCATGCGTTTGTGTGTATGTGTGAGTGTGTGTGTATGTAAAGAAAAAACACACGAAATCAAGGGAACAGGGTATTTTGTAGTCGGGGCACTCGACTACAGCTCCCTTACTTGTTAACCCTGAGTTCTCGCAATTCTTGTGCCAAAAAACTATTTCTTGTTTTAGCTCGATTTAGTTGCACGGCGGAAACACCGTTCTCATAAATTGTGGGACCTTCCACAATTTTTAAACTGTGTTCTTTGTGCGATGTTCAAATCACTAGATTCAGAATATTCCAAAATAGTCCACTGAATCTCAGTCTCAGAAAAGAAATAGTGAAGTCCAATAAGTGGTAGTAAATAGTGCGCTGTAAAAAAGTTTAGTATGGCATTAAAAGCTTCTACAATGTACATAACTTCGTAAATCGAAAATGTACATTTTAAGAGCTTACAGCCAAAAAGACCCATTTTTACTAGAACTTTTTTAATGTAAGTAGTTTGGAATGTTGAGTTGAGGAATTTTTATACTCTGTACACAGAGTTTATTGAGTATATTGTGGCCGGGTGGCTCAGCGGCTAGTGTGCGCGACCGCTGTGCAAGAGGTCGTGGCCCGGTCACGCCTCTCTGCTGTTGGCGCCAGCTTTGTAGTGATTAGCCATGAAAAGCTTCTCAAGCTGCCGTTCGGATTCGGCGTTAAACAGTAGGTCCCTTTTTCTTGTGCGAAAATTAGAAGCGCACAAGCCAAGAGATTGAGAGAAGCTCGGCTTTGGCCCTTTGGGGCTGCCATTAGACAAGCCATTTTACTTTTACTTTACACAGAGTATATTAAGTTTGTACAAAAGTGTCCGTCTGTCCGTCCGTCTGTCCGTATGAACAAACAGATCTCAGAAATGGTAAGAGATAGAGGTTTGACATGTATGGAACATATTTTTCTTATACTTGTAGGCAGATCAAGTATATTTTCAATGTTGGCCACGCCCCCTCCCGCCACCGCAAAATCGAACGTCATATCTCCCACAGTTTTATAGATAGAAGGTTCGAACCTTCTGGACACATTTAGTATTCGGGATTTTTTATCGATCCTCTGAAGGAAGTTTAAAGATCGGATGAACGATATTCGAGTTATAAGGAAAACAAACAATTATGGGCAGCACCGGGCGCAAAGGAGATGGGCAGCACTTCAGAGGTACAGAGTATGTTATAGTCGGGCTTGACCGACTATATTTCTTGTTTTAGAAGTCGAAAACTAGAAGATGAAAATCGCGGTCCCCAGTTGAGCTACGGAATTGTAATATTGATGAGTTTTACATTTTTGTAAACATTTCAGTAGAAAAGTTTTTTTATACCCTTGCAGAGGGAATTATAAAACTGTGCGGATGCTTGTAACGCTTTGTAGGAAGCATCTCCGACCACATAAAGTATATAAATTCTTGATCAGCATGACGAGCTGAGTTCATTTAGCATTGTCCGTCTGTCTGTCCGTCCGTCTGTCTGTTTCTATGCTATCTCCTCCGTCAGTTTTAAAGCTATCCTAACCAAACTTTGCACGAAGTCTTTTTATACAAATACGCTGCACATTTGTCGGAACCGGCCGGATCAGATGACTATAGCATAAAGCTGTCATAGGAACGATCGGTCGAAAAACTAGTTCGACTGAGAAAACTTTTTTGTTTTTAATGAAAACGCCTCTAAATTACGTATTTCTTAGTTTACTATTTTTTCCCATGATTTCACTAAGTTTGGTCGAAATCGGATGACTATAGCATATAGCTGACAATGGGAACAAACGGTCGAAAAACTAGTTCTAGTGAGAAAAACTTTTTTGTTTTGAATGAAAACGTCCTTATCATTGGCGCACACTTATTTTATATATTTTCACACAATTCAACAAAGTTTGGTCGAAATCGGATGACTATAGCATATAGCTCCCATAGGAACGATCGGTCGAAAAACTAGTTCGAGTGATGAAAACTTTTTTGTTTTTAATGAAAACGTCCTCATCATTGGCATACACTTATTTTATATGCTTTTACACAATGCTACAAAGTCTTATCAAAATCGGACGACTATAGCATATAGCTGCAGTATGAATGATCGGTCGAAAAAGAAGTTCTAGTAAGGAAAACTTTTTTGTTTTAAATGGGACCGCCTCCAAATTTCGTAATAAACAGTGTATTATGCTTTTCCATGATTTCACAAAAATTTCACAAATCAGACATCTATATGGTATAGATCCCATAGAAAAGTAAGGTCCAAAAAGTAGTCTTAGTTAGAAAAACTTTTTTGTTTTCAATGGAAGCCGAGCCGAAGTTAACTTTCCCCTATTTGTATACCCTGTTCCCATTGAAAATGGGAAAAGGGGGATCATGAAGTTGTGCAGAAGTATGTAGCAGGTAGAAGGAAGCATTTGCGACCCTATAAAGTATATATATTCTTGATCAGCATCAACAGCCGAGTCGATTTAGCCCTGTCCGTCTGTCCGTCCTTCTGTCCGTCCGTCTGTCCTTATGAACGCGTCGATCTCAGAGACTATAAGAGCTAGAGCCACAAATTTTTGCATGTAGATAGGTGTATACCCGATTCAAAACGAGTTTGTTTCAGATTTGGAAAAAGTCTCCCCCTCCCCCCTTTAAGCGCAAAAAACTGTTAGAGCCACAATTTTTAAGATAGGCCTTCCAAATTTTACATATATAAAATAAGACTCAGTATCAATCTGTTCTGAAAAGATCACCAAGATCGGACAATAAACCCCGAAGTTATATACGAATCAATTTTGCTTGTAGGAGAGAGGGGGGGTCTGCATTGTCAGTTATCGCGCGCGGACGCATGCCATGCGTTTGTGTGTATGTTGCATGTATATGTGAGTGTGTGTTTATGCAAAGGAAAATACACGAAATCAAGGGAACAGGGTATTTTGTAGTCGGGGCACTCGACTGCAGCTCCCTTACTTGTTTCAACTTAAAATCAAAGTTTTTCGTAGTTAAAATCAAAGTTATTCACAGTAGATTTATATGTACTACGGAAATAACCAAATTAAATATTTTTCACTACTCTTTTTTAAACGGTCTGAATTGGACTTTGAACAATATTTTTGAGCAAAAAAATATTGATCAAAAATAATCATTCGGGCCTGTTCTGAATTCCGAAAACGAGTGGAATTGCCGCAAATCGAGTTCATTTCTGATCCGAATTCCGCAAATCGACAAGAACTGTCGTTTTCAAAACGTGTGCTGTAGAATCAGCGGAATTAAAAGCATTTGCTATTTAAAGCATTAAAATAATTCCCCAAAATTATCAACTTAAAATACGAAATTAGTTGAACGATTTTAAAATCGTTAAACATCATTATTTAAGCTTTTTGAAGTTTAAGTAAGTTATTCAAAAGAATTTTTATCTTAACATCTATTTATTTATACTGCAGGTCATTCCAATAGCTAGCAGATTGAATACAAAAGGGTATTTCTGAGCGTCAAATATTTCCACGCCATAGAATAGAGTCGGGATAAGACATGTTTTGGCGACTAAAAGCCTGAGATGAAGAGGGATGAGGTTTTGAGTAAGCGACAACTGCCTAACCAACCCAAATGTTTTCCCGGATGCTTTCGTAATGTGATTGCTCCACGTTAGGGTATTATTAATTTGGATTCCCACGTTAGTGGTGTTCTCAGTATATTCCAGTGAAAAATTATTTAAACTCAGCTTAGGCAAATCTTCTTATAAATTACTAAGCATTTCCACTTTTAAGGTTTTAGCCCCAAGCCATTCGCTTAAGCCCACTCGGTAATTTTCATAAGATACTAACACACACATTTATTTCATGTTACGGTCGACTTACATAAAGTTGTACGTCATCGGCGTACAAATGGACATCACAGCCTATCAGACAATTAGGAAGGTCGTTGATATAAACAGAGAAGAGAACGGGACCAAGGACTGAACCTTGAGGGACTCCACGAGTAAGACATAAGAAACCTGACATATAGGACCCAGAAACAACTGCTTGTTACACAAATAGGAATTAAAAAGACGCGCTGCGGTTGAGGAAAAGTTGTACAGCTTTTTAAGCTTGGTACTTGATATAATGTGGTCGACTGTATCAAATGCCTTGCTGAAATCCAGTAAGGCTAATAATGTGTCAACCAGCCTTCGGATATCTTTTACTATCTTTAAAATGGCTGTTGTGCAGCTTCTGAACTTTTGATAACCTGATTGTAGTTGGCTTAACAGCTAATTGGATGAAGGAAACGTTTGAATTTGTTTAGCCATGAGCTGTTCAAATACTTCTGCCAGGAAAGGGAGAATTTAAATGGGTCTAAACTCATTTTTGTCTTTTGGAATGGGTATAGTTTTTGCATCTTTCCAACAGTCAGTAAATTCGGAGGTCGTGAAAATCGTCTTAAAGATATAGGTGATGTGGTCAAGAAGCATAGGTAATAATATTTTTGAGAACTTTGGACTTACTTTATCTAAGCCTCCTGCATTTGATTTCACTTTTAGAATACATTCAAAAACCTCACATGAACTTACGCACTCAAATTTAAAACTATTATCACATAGGGGTACAGCATAAAGGTACATATTTTGGGTTGCTACAGGTACATTTAAATTTGCAAATTTTGTGTTTAGCCTTGCCTACACCCAAGTTTTTTAATTCTTTCCAAGTCTGATTTGGTGTTCTTGCATTGCTAAATTTGAATTTAATGTAGTCACATTTGGCAGAGGATATCGCTTTTGGAACTTTTGATCTTAAAGTCTTGAATTCCCTTAGCAGGTAGTCTGTTTTGTATCGTTTCCATCTTTTGTAAGCAGTGTCAGAACTGAACCATGGGTTATGTAAGAAAGTAAAATTAGCTTGTCAATATGACACAGCCCCAACGGGTCAAAGCCGAGCCTCTCTCAATCTCTTGACTTGTGCGCTTCTAATTTTTAGCACAAAAGATAGGGACCTACAGTTTAACGCCGAATCCCAACTTCAGTTTGAGAAGCTTTTCATGGCTAATTACTGCAATGCTGGCGCCAACAGCAAAGAGGTGTGGCCGGGTGTAGCGTTTATTCAAAGAAAAAACTTTTCATTAGATGTTCGAGGCGGGATCGAACCCACGACCTCATGCACAGCCGTCGCGCACACTAGCCGCTGAGCCACCCGGCCGGTTATGTGATGGTTTAATAATTTTACTTCTTAGTGGGACGCATTTGTCAAACAGAAGGACAATGCTATTACTTAGCACATGAATTTGTTTGTTTGTGGTTGTGCAATTTTATAAGGATCACAATTGTTGAATTCAACCAGCAAGCTGTCACTATTTTTATAGCATAGCACGTAACTAACTCTCACCCATATTTTCGGTCTGCTCTGCCCACGACCGCAACCGAAAAAATAAAAATAAAACGGGCTTGGCTTTCCCTAAACCGATTGTGTGCTGCTCTCGCGCTAGCTGTTAAGCGGTTGTTGTCTCAGGCTGGTTGGTCTGACATCAACCCAATAACAGGCCCATTTCAGTAAAGCGGTCCCAAGGGATGAGTTGTTTGAAGACCGAGAGACCAAAATGTTATTACAAAAAGGATGCTGCGAACAAAGTCAATTGGAGCAGAGCGTAACATTGTGAGAGAGAATGAGAGAGCACACATAGTTTTTCGCATACATACAAACGTGCGTTGATGCCGGTAGACTTTCAAAAAAGACCTTTTCAGCAAGCGGTCTCTGCAAATAGGTTGGCAAAAGACCAAGAGCGTGCCGCACGAAACCGGTTTTTTTTAGACAACTGCAATGAGGGGACCGGTCGTTGCGACCTCTGGATTATACGAGTACACACCAAATTTGTCATGAGTAACGCCCTTCGAAGTATGCAAACTTTACTTGTTTTTAAAATTATAATTATCTATTTGATCGGAAAAATTGATAGTCAGTTATGGCACCGTCATTTTCCATTTTATATGTTCACATACATTGTTTGTGTTAAGCCAATTGTTGAGGGGAGATGCTATTTTGCATCCACCTTCGGCGTTAACTATTAATTAAAAGCTGCGAGAGTTTACCAAATAACAAGGCGGGGGGTGGATTATGGTTAATTTCACTTTTAATGCGTTTAATGTTTGGCGATGATCTTTTTGTTATTTCTTGTGTTGTATGAATATGTTGTGAACAGTTTTAGTTTATTTACAATGTTTAACAAGGCGGTTTTTGTTGTTTTAGTATGTATGTAATTGTTGTTAGCGGGCGGGCGATCTACTTAAGCGTGCGATCGAATTCGTGCAGGGCAAACGACTGACAAAGCAAAGCATAACAAGTAAGGGAGCTACAGTCGAGTGCCCCGACTACAAAATACCCTGTTCCCTTGATTTCGTGTGTTTTTTCTTTACATACACACACACTCACACATACACACACCTACTGGGACAAAGTGTGAAGTGAAGTGCGGACGTGTTTTTCTGGCTGCTCCCGGTTTTTCTGTTTTTTTCCTGTGGGATCAGCACCCTGCAAGGAAATTTTACAACTACAGCGCAAGACTTCATTGGGTAAGCGACAACTTACAGTGGAGTTCCTGATGTCCGAAGCGTGGATAGACGCATTAAATTGAAATTTGATGTGCGACGCCTTTCTTGGTGGAAGGCCGGGGGAGGGGGTGGACGCTTACTCTCTCTCCTTTCTCCACTTTCCACGTTCCTTTTAATAAATATGTCGGCGGCCTCTTTTCATGTTGGTCATCTTTGTTTACAAAGTGACACAGTGTTGGAAAACGACCAGCACACTGATATCTCGAAGTGTAGCCCTTAGCACCAGATCACGCAAGTCACTACTTTGGGAGCAGTGACTGGCTTGATAAATGGAACGGGGCGCAGAGAAGAAATCGTGTCTGAATTTATTTTAAATACAGACGATTTAATATTAAAATATTAAAATAAATAAGAATTAAAATAAATTAAATTTATTTTAAGTCCAGAGGATTTAAAGAGTGGAGAAAATTAAAATAAATAAGAAATTACCAGATGGCAAGATCTCACTTTGAAATAAAAATAATAAATAAAGCAGGCTTATACAGTATGTAGCCTACTAGCTCCCCACATCCTCCCTGATTGCAGTTGTCTGTCTGGGACATTGGCACACAAGGGTCACGGATCCGACCTATAGCCATCCCCACCGCATGGGCGGCGTGCAATAAACGGGGCTCTGGCGACCGAAACGGGGCGGTAAAACCTCCAACGGTCAAAAGCCATTGAGAAATCCTTGGCCTCCGATGGACGTCCACAGATAGGCAACGATTCGATGGCTTATATAGAAAATAAGGAAAAAAGAAGAAGAGCATAAACTCGAAACCCGGCTGGCTCTCACCAGCCCGTAGCATCGAGCCCAGTAAGATGTTACGTACGGTATACTGGACACCCATTCCGACTTAAAAAGAACCCCTGGCGCTGACGGTGCTGGCATTCTATGATCTTAGTAATCAGTCTGATACACTGCTGAAATGGCTCATAGGCTAATGTCACCGCCGCCCCCGTCCCGATAAAACCCTGGCAGGCCTCTAAAAACGCTTGCTGTTAGTACCACTTGATTGGATGCGCAGGCTTGGTTGATTCCTATCCCAACTAGCATTGATCTGGCTCTGAACTCTGTGGCCCATAAGGAACAGAGTCAACCCTAGCATGGACCTCACTCCACGGAAAGGCACCCATGGGATCGTTAAGGTGACTGCGCACTGATAACAGCAATAACGACTTAGAGTTGGGACCCAAATACACCATTCCTTCATCAACCCAAAAAACCACTGCGGCGGTTTCGCACTTGGCCGTCGTAGCGGACTTTACAAGCGCACCTGCTGAAGATCCTTTTGCTAGGGGATCTAAAATAGCGAGAACACCACCACTAGCACCGCAGTCTGCGCCTCCAGCGCACAACGTAAGACTTGCGACACCCGGAGATGGAGTAGAAACTCCAAAACGAAGCAGGGAAACCACAAGCCCCACTGAAGCAGCCCGAAAAACACCGCCAAAGAAGCACCGAGGCCAAGGCTCGCCCAAAGACCTGCTCCGCGAGCTTGGGACAATTTTGGATGAGATCATATTCAGGGTTAATGAGAAAAAGCCTGTGGTTAGGCATATTAACCTGAACATGAAGGACTCCCTGATGAGAATGAAGGAAATCCAGATGGCCGTTAGTGAGCATTATGAGGAAGTGCCTCAAACTCCACCATGCTGCTCTAGGTGCAACCAGGAGCTGCAAGCCAGCTGTGAAGTGCCAGTTGAGCACATAAATCGCGCTAGCACAACGGAGTCTACTGCACAGACGACGCCGTCCCTTAGAAGAGCCGGAAATCCAGCCAAATCCAAAACCGCCAAGGAGAATGAGACGTCAGAAAAAGGCAAATCCGTAAGCCGAACACGGAACAAACAGCCTGAAAGGACTGATAACAGTGGTAAAAACACTGCGAAAAGCGATCAGAAGTGGCAAACTGTCAAGAAGAAGCCGAGAGCAAACAGGATATCTCATCCCCGCGAAAGCAGACCCGACGCAATCATGGTAAAGTGCAAGGATCCTACTGACTACGCCAAAGTCCTCAAGTCAGTGCAGACTGATCATGGCCTGCAAAAGTACCAGGAAAGCGTTAGTGGCATAAGGCGCACAGCCGCCGGCGAGTTGCTTATCCGAATGAGCAAAGCGGCTGACGAAGCTACCGTACAACTGCAGCAGGCCGTACAGAAAACTTTAGGCGAGACAGCTGAGGTCCAAGCGCTAACTGAAAAGGTAGCGTTGGAGATCAGGGACATAGCTGAATGGTCTTCCACCGAGGATGTAATGCAAGCTGCGTACGCAAAAATAGAGGGCGACATCCCAATCGACGCTATTCCCAAACTTCGAAAGGGTTACCGAGGAACGCAAACAGCGAGCCTGGTCCTTCCGAAGGAACATGCAGATCAGCTCCTTTCCACTGGGAAGATTCGGATTGGCTGGTCAGTTTGCCGAATAAGACGGAAAATCGAACCGAGGCGCTGTTATAAGTGTCTGGAGTTCGGGCACATTGCTGCCAGATGCAGAAGTAAGCACGATTGTTCGAAGTGCTGCTTCAACTGTGGAGGATCTGAACATTCTGCAAAGGACTGCAATGAAAAGACAGCTTGCATCCTCTGCTCTAGAGCAGGACTCAAAAACACGGCCCATAATACCCTTAGCAGGGCTTGCCCCGTGTTTTTAAAAGCGGCAAATGCCACCAGACCTAAAAATTAAGTTTCTCCAGCTTAACTTAAACCATTGCCGGGCAGCCCAGGACCTGCTCGAACAAACTGTACGTGTTCTGGACATCGACATAGCCATACTAAGCGAACCATATCGAGCAAAGAGTGACGGCGTGTGGGCTCAAGCTCCAAACAGAGCTTTCTACCCAGCTATTTGGAGCTGTGGAAACCCCACTCACCAACTGACGGATAGGCTGTCCAAAGACGGATTCACGAGGGCAAAGTGTAATGGAGCCTACTTTTATAGCTGCTATATACCCCCCAGCCTTCAACTCAGTGAGTTTGCCACCATTATCGATGAAATCGTAACAGACGCCCGTGGCCGATCTCCAGTGGTCATTGCAGGTGATTTTAATGCGTGGGCGGTGGATTGGGGTAGTTCGACGACGTGCCAACGCGGACGCTTGCTACTAGACGCAGTAGCTGCCCTTAACTTGGTTCTGCTAAACAACGGCGGAAAACCTACTTTCAGCAAGGCAGGTAGAGAGTCGGTCATTGACCTAACATTTGCCAGCCCCTGCATTGCAAGGCATACTACGTGGACAGTGTCCGACTTATACACGCACAGTGACCACTTTGCAATTATATGCCAGACTACAGCCCCGCGACGTATCCAACCTAGTCTGGGACCTAGCACACGAATCAGCTGGAGACACGAAACGCTCAATAACGATGCACTTATGCTAATGTTAGATAGACTGCAAACTAACCTGCAAGAAGAAGCCAACGACTGCGCAAACTGCTTTGCCGATACCATTCAGCAAGCGTGCGAAGCTTCAATGCTGCGCAAAAAAAGAGGAACTACTGCTCGCAGGCCAGTTCACTGGTGGAATGGTGAGATAGAGGAAGCCCGCAGTGCTTGCTTAGCTGCTAGAAGGCTGCAGCAACGGAATAGACGAAGCGAAGGCTTCAACGATCTATTGGCTGACTTCCGTAGCAAGCGTGCCCTGCTCAAAGCCGCCATCAAAAGAAGCAAGGCGCGGTGCTGGAAAGAGCTGTGCGATGAAGCTGACGCCCAACCTTTTGGCACTGCCTACAAGGTTGTCATGGGGAAGCTAGCCAAAAAACCTATGCCTACCTGCCCAGAACAGTTGGCAGATATAGTTGAGACACTATTCCCCCATCAGCCAATTGTCTCACAGCGTGAAGCCCATGCACAACCTCTACCTACAGCTGTGCACCTCACTGACGAAGCTGAGGTGTTAGGTGCCCTACGCAGAATTCAAGGTGATAAGGCACCTGGACCTGATGGTGTGCCCACCAGGGTGATAAAAACGGTTGTTGCTGCGCATCCCACGGAGTTTGTAAGGCTCTACAATATGTGCATTGAACAATGCCGCTTCCCGGACAAATGGAAACTCCAGAGGCTGGTCTTGATCCCCAAAAGCAGCACCCAATTAGAGAATCCATCTGCATACAGACCACTGTCAATGCTGGACGTAGTTGGGAAACTGTTCGAACGCATAATTTGCAACCGCTTGGAGACGGAGCTTGTTGAACGGGAAGGCCTTTCTGATCGCCAATTCGGATTCAGAAAGAAGCTGAGCACTACTGACGCAATTTCGACAGTCGTAGGCATAGCGCGAGAAGCTATCGAAGGCACCAGGTGGCGCGGCGGACGCAAGAAGTACTGCCTTATTACCACGTTGGATGTCAAGAATGCCTTTAATACGGCTAGCTGGCACAGTATTCTTGAAGCGTTGCAGCGGCTTCGAGTATCCGAGTACCTCATCAGGATCATATGCGACTACTTCAGGAACAGAGTACTCCTGTATGATACTGCAGCAGGAGAACGGCAACGCAGGATTTCTGGAGGCGTACCGCAAGGATCGGTGCTAGGTCCAACACTATGGAACGTCATGTACGACGCAGTGTTGCGCCTGCCGCTACCTGATGGCTGTACAATAGTGGGTTTCGCTGATGACATTGCAGTAATCTCAGTCGCTAAACATGTGGGAGAAGTCGAAGCCAATACTAACGAAGCCATCCGCGAGGTTATCTCATGGCTCGGGGAAAACGGGTTAAGTTTGGCAGCCCACAAGACGGAAACGGTGCTGGTCAGTAGCAGGAAAAAAGTGGAGTCCGCCACCATTGAAGTTGGAAGCTGCTTGATAAGATCGAAACCTGCCATCAAGTACCTGGGCCTAATATTGGACCACAGGTTAACATTCAAGCAACATCTTGAGTATGTCGGAGAGAAAGCAGCCCGGATCTCAACTGCTTTAGCGGGAATGATGTCCAATATTGGCGGACCTCGTCAGCGAAGTAGGATGCTGATCGCAAACGTGGTGAGGTCGGTCATACTCTACGGAGCACCGATATGGGCAGCTGCAATGGAGGTACCCTCGTACAGCCGGGAATGCAAGTCTGCATACCGCAGGAGCGCACTCAGGGTGTTGTGTGCTTTCCGCACCGTCTCTGAGGACGCTGCGCTTGTCCTAGCAGGCATGGCCCCGTTAGACCTACTCGCAAGAGAAGCCTGCAGAAGAGATGCGCCCCCTGATCGCCGGGAAGAGACTCTCGCACACTGGGAGAGAAGATGGAGAACTGCTACAAACGGTCAATGGACAAGACGGATAATACCGGACTTACGACCGTGGGTTTGCAGGACGCACGGGCAAATCGACTTTTACATGACGCAAGCACTGACGGGACATGGATGCTTCAAGTCCTACTTATTTAGGTTTAAGCATGAGACGGATCCTTTTTGCACACACTGTGCAGGGATCCCAGAAGACGCTGAACATGTCCTCTTTGTCTGTCCTAGATTTGCTGCTGAACGGGAAGAGCTAAGGTTAGAGATTGGGAGACCATTCATAGTCAATGACTTGATGGGTATTCTACTTAGCTCGCAAAACAACTGGTCTGCTTTTAGCAACTATGCAGCACAAATAATCATATCCTTGCGTCGCGCTGAAAGACAGCGCAGAATGACTTCAAATCCTAGATAGGAATCTAGTGGAGGCTTTCATGCCAGCTCCCCCTCGTGAAGTAATACTTTGCGGTGGTACCGCGAGAGGGAAACGGAGATTAGGGGTGGTTTTAGTGGGTGAGGCAGTCCCAAGTCCCACACTTTCCGGCTTTCAATGCTTTCCCCCTCGAGTGCCCCGACAAAAAAAAACCCTTTCACTTCACACATACACACAAACGCATGGCATGCGGCCGCGCGCGATAACTGACAATGCAAGACCCCCCTCTCTCCCAAAAGCAAAATTGATTCGTATATAACTTCGGTGTTTGTTGTCCGATCTTATTGATCTTTTCAGAATAGATAGATATTGGGCCTTACTTGATATATGCAAAGTTTGGAAGGTCTATCTTTAAAAATTGTGGCTCTGACAGTTTTTTGCGCTTAAAGGGGGGAGGGGGAGGAATTTTCCAAATCTGAAACAAACTTGTATTGAATCGGGTATACACCTACCTACATGCAAAAATTTGTGGCTCTAGCTCTTATAGTCTCTGAGAAACACGCGTTCATACGGACAGACGGACGGACAGACGGACGGACGGACAGACGGACAGGGCTAAATCGACTCGGCTGTTGATGCTGATCAAGAATATATATACTTTATAGGGTCGCAAATGCTTCCTTCTATCTGTTGCATACTTTTGCACAACTTCATGATCCCCCTTTTCCCATTTTCAATGGGAACAGGGTATACAAATTTTTCTCAATTGTATCTATTTAAAAGCAAAGCATTCTTTAAAGGGCATTATGCACAATAAATTTTGTGTGTATAAACGTAGTATATAATAATATTTGGCTTGACTCTACCCAAAGGGCGAAAGCCGAGCTCCTCTCAATCTCTTGGCTAGTGTGCTTCTAATTTTAGCACAAGTGAAAGGGACCTACAGTTAAACGCCGTATCTGAACTGCAGCTTGAGAAGCTTTTTCATGACTAGTCACTAAAGCCCATAGTTAGCTTCAGCTCGGCCGAAGTTTTGTATACCCTTGCAGTTTGTTTTATCTAAATAAGACTACTTTTCGTATCTTACTTTTCCATGGGAGCTATACTATATATATGTCCGATTTCGACCAAACTTGGTGCGATCATGGAAAAGCATAACAAACTGTTAATTACGAAATTTGGAGCCGATCCCAATAAAAACAAAAAAGTTTTTCTCACTAGAACTTCCTTTTCGACCGATCACTCATACTGCAGCTATATGCTATAGTCATGCGATTTTGACAAAAACTTGTAGAATTGTGAAAAAATATTCAAAATAAATATTTGCCGAAGTAAGGGACGTTTCCATTAAAAACAAAAAAGTTTTTCTCACAAGAACTAGTTTTTCGACCGATCGTTCCTATGGCAGCTATATGCTATAGTCATCCGATTTTGACAAAACTATGTAGAATCGTGTGAGAGCATAAAAAACAAATACATGCCAAAAAAAAGTTTTTCTAACTAAGACTACTTTTCAGACAATACTTTTCTATGACAGCTATACTAAATATATAGATGTCCGATTTCGACCAAATTTGGTGGAATCATGGAAAAGCATAGTAAACTAAGATATACGAAGTTTGGAGGCGTTTCAATTGAAAACTAAAAATAGGGGAAAGTTAACTTCGGCTCGGCCGAAGTTTTGTATACCCTTGCAGCTTCCATTGAAAACAAAACAGTTTTTTTAACGAAGACTACTTTTTGGACCTTACTTTTCTATGGAATCTATACTAGATAGATGTCTGATTTCCACCAAATTTGGTGAAATCATGGAAAAGCATAATACACTGTTAATTTCGAAATTTGGAGGCGATCCCATTTAAAACAAAAAGTTTTTCTCACTAGAACTTCTTTTTCGACCGATCATTCATACTGCAGCTATATGCTATACTTATCCGACTTATATAAAACTTTGTAGAAATGTGTTAAAGTATACTTAATAAGAATAAGACAATAAAAAGGACGTTTTCATTAAAAAAAAAGTTTTCCTCACTCGAACTAGTTTTCCGAACGTTCGTTCCTATGGGAGCTATATGCTATGTCATCCGATTTCGACCAAACTTTGTATAATTGTGTAAAAGTATACAAAATAAGTGTATGCTAATGAAGAGGAAGTTTTCATTAAAAACAAAAAAGTTTTTCTCACTAGAACTGGTTTTTCGACCGATAGTTCCTATGTCAGCTATATGCTATAGTCATCCGATTTCGACCAAACTTTGTAAAATTGTGTAAAATTATATAAAAATAAGTGTATGCGAATGATAAGGACGTTTTCATTAAAAACAAAAAAGTTTTTCTGACTAAAACTGGTTTTTCTACCGATCGTTCCTATGGGAGCTATATGCTATAGTCATCCGATTTCGACCAAACTTAGTGATATCATGGGAAAGGATAGTAAACTAAGAAATAAGTACTTTGGAGGCGTTTCCATTAAAAACAAAAAAGTTTTTCTCACTAAGACTTGTTTTTTGAACAATCGTTCCTATGACAGCTTTATGCTATAGTCATCTGATCCGGCCGGTTCCGACAAATGTGCCGCATATTTGTACGAAAAGACTTCGTGCAAAGTTTGGTGAGGATAGCTTTCAAACTGACGGAGGAGATAGTATAGAAAAAGACGTGCTGATCAAGAATATATATACTTTATGTGGTCGGAGATGCTTCCTTCTATGCGTTACAAACATCCGGAAAATTTTATAATACCCTCTGCAAGGGTATAAAAAGGTATTATTTAGCTGCTTGAAATATAACATTTTATATTAGCAAGGGCTTAAAGCTCATCCATGTCAAATTCTTCTCTGTTAATGCTAGAACTATAGCAGGGGCCAAGCCATTAGTGTGCTGTGGCCAGAGGTCCAAAAGATGGCATGCGGCCCTGGCCAGAGGTCAAACAGAAGGATCGCGAC
Organism: Lordiphosa collinella; assembly: GCA_018904265.1. Classification (NCBI taxonomy): domain Eukaryota; kingdom Metazoa; phylum Arthropoda; class Insecta; order Diptera; family Drosophilidae; genus Lordiphosa; species Lordiphosa collinella. The sequence goes on from JAEIFV010001252.1 coordinate 52,842, forward strand.
CTCAATTATCTTGGAAGTCTTAACTTTATGCAATTCATTGTGTAATTGTTGTTATACCCTGTTCCCATTGAAAATGGGAAAAGGGGGATCATGAAGTTGTGCAAAAGTATGTAACAGATAGAAGGAAGCATTTGCGACCCTATAAAGTATATATATATTCTTTATCAGCATCAACAGCCGAGTCGATTTAGCCCTGTCCGTCTGTCCGTCCGTCTGTCCGTCCATCTGTCCGTATGAACGCGTGTTTCTCAGAGACTATAAGAGCTAGAGCCACAAATTTTGAATGTAGGTAGGTGTATACTCGATTCAATACGAGTTTGTTTCAGATTTGGAAAATTCCTCCTCCTCCCCCCTTTAAGCGCAAAAAACTGTCACAGCCACAATTTTTTAGATAGACCTACCAAACTTTACATAAATCAAGTAAGGCCCAATATCTATCTATTCTGAAAAGATCACTAAGATCGGTCAATAAACACCGAAGTTATATACGAATCAATTTTGCTTGTGGGAGAGAGGGGGGTCTTGCATTGTCATTTATCGAGCGCGGCCGCATTCCATGCGTTTGTGTGTATGTTGGAGTGTGTGTATGTGTGAGTGTGTGTGTATGTAAAGAAAAAACACACGAAATCAAGGGAACAGGGTATTTTGTAGTCGGGGCACTCGACTGCAGCTCCCTTACTTGTTTTCTACTGCATTGCTTACAAAATAATCCAAACAAGGAAACGCCGCAAGCTGGAGCTGGCGCAAAAGCAATTCGCAATTCACTGCTGGATGACCAGAAGATGACAAGTGCAAATAAATAAAGAAAATTAATAAAAAAAAAGAGAGAACTTTATACGTCCTCATTCGATGACTTCCGAAAGCCGAATGAATAACAATATTCCTGCTCGACCTGATTGACTTTGTTCCAAATTTCCAAGGCCTGCTTGGTTCGATTTATGTGGAAACCAGTTGTGAGGGAGACAATCAATAACAGAACTAGAAGCGGTCACCGTTTGCAACCTGGTCACACTGAGGCAAGTTAAAAGGAGGAAGTAAAGAGACAACACGTAAATTGGCCAAAAGAATTCGCTTAGATCAGTTGCTTAACCCTCATTCTGTCAAACAAAAACAAGTAAGGGAGCTGCAGTCGAGTGCCCCGACTACAAAATACCCTGTTCCCTTGACTTCTTGTGTTTTCATACACATATACACACACCCACACATACACACACACACTCTAACACACGCACGCGCAAATGCGGTAACTGACAATGCAAGGCCCCCCCTCTCTCCCACAAGCGAAATTGATTCGTATATAACTTCGGTGTTTTTCGTCCGATCTTATTGATCTTTTCAGAATAGATAGATATTGGGCCTTACTTGATATATGTAAAGTTTGGAAGCTCTATCTTAAAAATTGTGGCTGTGACAGTTTTTTGCGCTTAAAGGGGGGAGGGGGAGGAATTTTCCAAATCTGAAACAAACTCGTATTGAATCGGGTATACACCTACCTACATTCAAAAATTTGTGGCTCTAGCTCTTATAGTCTCTGAGAAACACGCGTTCATACGGACAGACGGACGGACAGACGGCGACGGAGACGGACGGACAGACGGACAGGGCTAAATCGACTCGGCTGTTGATGCTGATCAAGAATATATATACTTTATAGGGTCGCAAATGTTTCCTTCTCCCTGTTACATACTTTTGCACAACTTCATGATCCCCCTTTTCCCATTTTCAATGGGAACAGGGTATAAAAACAAAAACACATACACACACTTCAACATACACACAAACGCATGGCATGCGGCCGCGCGCGATAACTGAAATGCAAGACCCCCCCTCTCTCCCACAAGCAAAATTGATTCGTATATAACTTCGGTGTTTATTGTCCGATCTTAGTGATCTTTTCAGAATAGATAGATATTGGGCCTTACTTAATATATGTAAAGTTTGGAAGGTCTATCTTAAAAATTGTGGCTCTGACAGTTTTTTGCGCTTAATGGGGGGAGGGGGAGGAATTTTCCAAATCTGAAACAAACTCGTATTGAATCGGGTATACACCCATCTACATGCACAAAATTTGTGGCTCTAGCTCTTATAGTCTCTGAGAAACACGCGTTCATACGGACAGACGGACGGACAGACGGACAGGGCTAAATCGACTCGGCTGTTGATGCTGATCAAGAATATATATACTTTATAGAGTCGCAAATGTTTCCTTCTACCTGTTACATACTTTTGCACAACTTCATGATCCCCCTTTTCCCATTTTCAATGGGAAAAGGGTATAAAAAGAATATAAAAAGATGCAAGCGTTAGACATTAACCGTATGCTTATAACTAACTGTAAATTGCCATCAGTGATAAGCGATGAGATATTAGCCGCCAATAAAAATGAAAATATTTACATGGTACTTGGGCAAACAAGGAAGGGCTCACAAAAGTCGATGCCAGTGACCAAAAACGGTCGATTTGGTTGGACCCGATCCGCTGGCAGAGGTGCCATGATTTTAGGCCTTAGTCTGAAGCACCGGATGCATTTTCTGGTCACAGCTGCGATAGTTTTCCGACCTCCAATAGGCCAGAATTTTTGGTAAATTGCCGAAAGAAGAAACTGCGGTCCAGCATGCAGGAACTTTTGGTGGAAATGCATAATCAGGGCATTGGTAACCGGGTGCCCTTTTGGCAGTAAAAGCGGGTGCTTTGTGTCATAGTCCAAGCTGGAGTTTTGCAAGCGTCCACCAACACGCATCAGGCCTGCAGCGTCCAGGAAGGGATGAAGCGCTAAAAGCTTGCTTTTAGGTGAGAGCTGACGTCCTTCTTGCAACGCTTTATGGTCCTCTGCAAAATGCACAAGCTGGATACTCCTGACGAGAAGATGCGTGCCACCTTTTATGTCCTCGACCTTGAGTGGTCCCCTGGAGTCGGATTGGCCTTTTCCTCTGACCAGGAATCGATAAATATATCCAAACACCCGCTGCAATTTCCCAAACGTGTTTTGGTACTTGCAGGTGCTAGGAACATCCGCTTGCTGAGTTGAAATTAGTGCCTGCCGACGACGTTCTGGTAATGCCAGCGCTGCTGTTGAGTTTGTCGGCCAGGATGACTCATCTTCACGTAAGAAGGCGGGACCTTGACTCCACAGATTGGATTCCAAAAGTTCCATTGGTGTGCACCCACGAGAAAGGATGTCAGCGGGATTCTTTTCAGATGGCACATGACGCCATGTCATGCCGTTGGTACGCTCCTGTATTTGTGCAATCCTGTTGGATACAAAAATATTGTAATTTGAAGGACATTCTCGGATCCAAGCAAGGACTATTGTGGAGTCGGACCAGCAATAAACGGTACAAGAGATGGGTATTGTTTGTACAATGTTGGAAAGCAGCTCAGACAACAGATGCGCAGCTGCTAATTCCAATTTAGGAATGGTGAGAGACTTAAGAGGAGCGACTCTTGACTTGGAGCAGAGCAGGTAGGTCGAGACAGATCCGTTGATTTCCGAGCGAACATATACGCAAGCCCCATATGCAGTAATGCTTGCGTCACAGAATGCGTGAAGTTGACAAGAGGCGTTGGGCTGCAAAACAAATAGCGGAAATTTGAAGCTGGCGACTGAACAAATTTGGGAAATGTGCTCGAGCCAGACAGAATGCAGCTCCTGCGGCAAACTCTCATCCCAATCTAGTTTGTCCTTCCACAAGGCTTGCATAAATGTTTTGAACCTCGTAATGATTGGGCCTAATAAACCCAGAGGGTCATACAATTTTGCGATGGCTGACAATATTGCGCGTTTGGTGGCAGGTCCTTCAGATGCGGCGCGGGAAAAGTGAAAAAGTAGCATGTCAGACTTTGTATCCCAGGCCAAGCCCAATGCTTTGGTGATGTCTGTGCCATCGTGGAACTTGATGTACTTCTCCTGCTCAGCTTCGGGTTCACCATCCAGCGCGGCAGGCTCATTGGAGCACCATTTTCGAATTGGAAAATGTCCCCTGCGCAAAAGATCCTTAACCTGCTGACGAATTTCAGCAACTTCTTCGACAGAATCACCTCCTGAGATTAGGTCATCAACATAAAAATCCCTTCTAACGATTTTTGCCGCAACCGGTAATTCAGCCTCCTCATCATAGGACAGCTGGTGCATGGCCCGAGTGGCTAAAAATGCAGCTGGTTTTGTGCCGTATGTTACAGTATCCAGAATGTAGACTTCAATCGCTCCATCAGGACTATCTCGCCACAAGATACATTGCAAAAGTTGATCGGGATGACTCATGCGTACGCATCTGTACATTTTGCAAATATCGCCACATAATGCAATCCTATAGAATCTAAAACGAAGCAGCGTATTGAACAATTTTGGTTGGATAGATGGACCAGCGAACAAAAGGTCATTAAGGGAAAACCCTGATGTGGACTTAGCTGAGCCATCATAAACGAAGCGCAATTTGGTTGATGTGCTTTCTAATTTCAGCACGCAGTGGTGGGACAAGAAGAATTTTGTGGCATTAGTTTGCGTATCGGCAGGTGACATGTGGCCTAAGTCAAGGTATTCCTGCAAGAATGCTGAGTATTGGGCTTTTAGTTCAGGGTTTTTTGACAGCTTAAATTCGAGACTCTTGAATCGTCTAAGCGCACGATCGTAGGATTCCCCCAGATTGCTCAAGCTGATTTTAACTGGAAGGCGAACTGAGTATTGGCCAGACGGAAGCCTCGTACAATGTTCCTTAAATAACTGCTCATATAAAATGTCCTCATCCGAAAGAGCCGATGATGATCCGCAGCAGCTGTCTATTTCCCAGAAGAGCTTCATGATTGTAGACAAATCGTCAGTTTCCGAATGGACGCTTGGTTCTTTAATCGATGCAGCAAGAGCGGAGCATTTTCCCTTAGCTGTAGAGAGTCCTCCCGAAACGATCCAGCCCAGACGAGTTTTTTGTAGAGTTGGCAAATGCCTGGCAATGCGGATTTGGCCAACACACAAAAGTTCAAAAAAAGATTCCAGCACCAATAAGTAGATCAATCCGTTGACTCTTGTGGAACAAAGGATCGGCAAGGACAATGTTCTTTGGAATGCTCCATTCGCTGTGGTCCACATCAAAATGAGGCTGATGATCGGTAATGGTTCTCATAATCACAGCCGAGAATGAAGCACGATAGCTTGCGTCGGTGGCTTGAGCCAGAATCTCGTTTGTTTTGCTGGCTGATTGAAGGGACGAATTCCCTATGCCCGAAATAGCGACATGAAAGCGATGAGTTTTGAGCTGTAGTTGATTGGCTAAGCGAGAAGTCACAAAATTGAGTTGGGATGCCGAATCGAGTAGAGCACGACATGGAATGAATACTCCAGATCGGCTTTGAACCTGCACAATAGCAGTAGCGAGCAACACGTAATCCTGATCTGTAGAGGCTTTAGGTGGAGTTGGGGATGAGGTAATCGAGACGAGAGAGTTCGCAGAATGCGTTTGAGTGGCAGCTACTGGCTGTGGCTGAGAAGTGGGTGCTGCATCCATATGCAACAAGGAATGATGTTTTGATGAGCAGTGCCGGCAATGCCCGGACTTGCACTGTATCGATTAGTATCGATTGTATCGAGCGGTGTCCAACGCAGTACCACTCAGGCAAGATCGAAGATGCTGGAACTTTTCCACATTTAATAGGTCATCGTTATTGCCGACCACCGTGTTGAACAGTGCGTAAAATTCTGGCCAGTCGATATAAGCACCAGAAAATTTCGGAAGCTGCAGCTCAGGCAGCCTACTGGGACGGGTTAGGTAGCTAGATGTGTTGTTTTTGTCATCGGAATCTTTAGGAAGTTCAGTTGAGTTAGCCACGGAGCGAACACGCAAAACATTTAGAGCTCGATTCAGTTTTGCTTTTGCTCGGTACATGATCTCCGTAAACCTTTCGCGCGCATCGCCGGTCAGCTCCATTAGATTCAGCTTTTCAAGGCATGTTTGGGACGAGTCGAACTCCGCGTACATGCAATTAATGCCTTCGATACGCACTTCCAAATCCGATTCGTCGAACGAAGCGATTTCTACCGACTCGAAGAATTCATTTTGAGCCCGAATTTGCCGAATCAGAGATTCTGTCCTGGCTTTATAAAAATCCAAGTCACTGCAGTGCACTGGCTTGCATTACAGGGCTTTTTCCACCAAGAAATCTTCGAAAAGTTTTGCAGGCACTGGTCGCGCGAATTTGCAGCCAATGCTTGTATGCGAGTGTGTGTGTGTATGTGGTTTTGGCACCGAAATATGCACAAAACGCAATCAAAAATTATTAAGCGATTTAATAATTTTTATAAACGATATCACGACGCGGGTCACCAATATGTTGAGGGGAGATGCTATTTTGCATCCACCTTCGGCGTTAATTTATTAAAATTAAAAGCTGCGAGAGTTTACCAAATAACAAGGCGGGGGGTGGATTATGGTTAATTTCACTTTTAATGCGTTTAATGTTTGGCGATGATGGTCTTGTTATTTCATGTGTTGTATGAATATGTTGTGAACAGTTTTAGTTTATTTACAATGTTTAACAAGGCGGTTTTTGTTGTTTTAGTATGTATGTAATTGTTGTTAGCGGGCGGGCGAACTACTTAAGCGTGCGATCGAATTCGTGCAGGGCAAACGACTGACAAAGCAAAGCATAAAAAGAATATAAAAAGATGCAAGCGTTAGACATTAACCGTATGCTTATAACTAACTGTAAATTGCCATCAGTGATGAGCGATGAGCTATTAGACGCCAATAAAAATGAAAATATTTACATGGTACTTGGGCAAACAAGGAATGTTGATTTAGCTTAATTTAACTTAATGTTATTTGTTGTCGCTGTCTGCTCCCGGCACCAATAATAAGATAACAAGTAAGGGAGCTGCAGTCGAGTTCCCCGACTACAAAATACCCTGTTCCCTTGATTTCGTGTGTTTTTTCTTTACATACACACACACTTACACATACACACACTCCAACATACACACAAACGCATGGCATGCGGCCGCGCTCGATAAATGACAATGCAAGACCCCCCTCTCTCCCACAAGCAAAATTGATTCGTATATAACTTCGCTGTTTATTGACCGATCTTAGTGATCTTTTCAGAATAGATAGATATTGGGCCTTACTTGATATACGTAAAGTTTGGAAGGTCTATCTTAAAAATTGTGGCTCTGACAGTTTTTTGCACTTAAAGGGGGAGGGGGAGGAATTTTCCAAATCTGAAACAAACTCGTATGAATCGGGTATACACCTACCTACATCCAAAAATTTGTGGCTCTAGCTCTTATAGTCTCTGAGAAACACGCGTTCATACGGACGGACAGACGGACAGACGGACGGACAGGGCTAAATCGACTCGGCTGTTGATGCTGATCAAGAATATATATACTTTATAGGGTCGCAAATGCTTCCTTCTGCCTGTTACATACTTTTGCACAACTTCATGATCCCCCTTTTCCCATTTTCAATGGGAACAGGGTATAAAAATTTTTCCCAATTGTATCTATTTAAAAGCAAAGCATTCTTTAAAGGGCATTATGCACAATAAATTTTGTGTGTATAAACGTAGTATATATTGGCTTGTCACTACCCAAAGGGCGAAAGCCGAGCATCTCTCAATCTCTTGGTTAGTGTGCTTCTAATTTTAGCACAAGAGAAAGGGACCTACAGTTAAACGCCGTATCTGAACTGCAGCTTGAGAAGCTTTTTCATGACTAGTCACTAAAGCACATAGTTAGCTTCAGCTCGGCCGAAGTTTTGTATACCCTTGCAGTTTGTTTTATCTAAATAAGACTACTTTTCGTATCTTACTTTTCCATGGGAGCTATACTATATAGATGTCCGATTTCGACCAAACTTGGTGCGATCATGGAAAAGCATAACAAACTGTTAATTACGAAATTTGGAGCCGATCCCAATAAAAACAAAAAGTTTTTCTCACTAGAACTTCCTTTTCGACCGATCACTCATACTGCAGCTATATGCTATAGTCATGCGATTTTGACAAAACTTTGTAGAATTGAAAACTTTGTAGAATATTAAAAATAAATATTTGCCGAAGTAAGGGACGTTTCCATTAAAAACAAAAAAGTTTTTCTCACAAGAACTAGTTTTTCGACCGATCGTTCCTATGGCAGCTATATGCTATAGTCATCCGATTTTGACAAAACTATGTAGAATCGTGTGAGAGCATAAAAAACAAATACATGCCAAAAAAAAGTTTTTCTAACTAAGACTACTTTTCAGACAATACTTTTCTATGACAGCTATACTAAATATATAGATGTCCGATTTCGACCAAATTTGGTGGAATCATGGAAAAGCATAGTAAACTAAGATATACGAAGTTTGGAGGCGTTTCAATTGAAAACTAAAAATAGGGGAAAGTTAACTTCGGCTCGGCCGAAGTTTTGTATACCCTTGCAGCTTCCATTGAAAACAAAACAGTTTTTTTAACGAAGACTACTTTTTGGACCTTACTTTTCTATGGAATCTATACTAGATAGATGTCTGATTTCCACCAAATTTGGTGAAATCATGGAAAAGCATAATACACTGTTAATTTCGAAATTTGGAGGCGATCCCATTTAAAACAAAAAGTTTTTCTCACTAGAACTTCTTTTTCGACCGATCATTCATACTGCAGCTATATGCTATACTTATCCGACTTATATAAAACTTTGTAGAAATGTGTTAAAGTATACTTAATAAGAATAAGACAATAAAAAGGACGTTTTCATTAAAAAAAAAGTTTTCCTCACTCGAACTAGTTTTCCGAACGTTCGTTCCTATGGGAGCTATATGCTATAGTCATCCGATTTCGACCAAACTTTGTATAATTGTGTAAAAGTATACAAAATAAGTGTATGCTAATGAAGAGGAAGTTTTCATTAAAAACAAAAAGTTTTTCTCACTAGAACTGGTTTTTCGACCGATAGTTCCTATGGCAGCTATATGCTATAGTCATCCGATTTCGACCAAACTTTGTAAAATTGTGTAAAATTATATAAAAATAAGTGTATGCGAATGATAAGGACGTTTTCATTAAAAACAAAAAGTTTTTCTGACTAAAACTGGTTTTTCTACCGATCGTTCCTATGGGAGCTATATGCTATAGTCATCCGATTTCGACCAAACTTAGTGATATCATGGGAAAGGATAGTAAACTAAGAAATAAGTACTTTGGAGGCGTTTCCATTAAAAACAAAAAAGTTTTTCTCACTAAGACTTGTTTTTCGAACAATCGTTCCTATGATCCGGCCGGTTCCGACAAATGTGCCGCATATTTGTACGAAAAGACTTCGTGCAAAGTTTGGTGAGGATAGCTTTCAAACTGACGGAGGAGAGAAGGAGCATAGAACAGACGTGCTGATCAAGAATATATATACTTTATGTGGTCGGAGATGCTTTCTTCTATGCGTTACAAACATCCGGAAAATTTTATAATACCCTCTGCAAGGGTATAAAAAGGTATTATTTAGCTGCTTGAAATATAACATTTTATATTAGCAAGGGCTTAAAGCTCATCCATGTCAAATTCTTCTCTGTTAATGCTAGAACTATAGCAGGGGCCAAGCCATTAGTGTGCTCTGGCCAGTGGTCCAAAAGATGGCATGCGGCCCTGGCCAGAGGTCAAACAGAAGGATCGCGACCTCAATTATATTGGAAGTCTTGACTTTATGCAATTCATTGTGTAATTGTTGTTATACCCTGTTCCCATTGAAAATGGGAAAAGGGGGATCATGAAGTTGTGCAAAAGTATGTAACAGATAGAAGGAAGCATTTGCGACCCTATAAAGTATATATATTCTTTATCAGCATCAACAGCCGAGTCGATTTAGCCCTGTCCGTCCGTCTGTCCGTCCATCTGTCCGTATGAACGCGTGTTTCTCAGAGACTATAAGAGCTAGAGCCACAAATTTTTGAATGTAGGTAGGTGTATACTCGATTCAATACGAGTTTGTTTCAGATTTGGAAAATTCCTCCTCCTCCCCCCTTTAAGCGCAAAAAACTGTCACAGCCACAATTTTTTAGATAGACCTACCAAACTTTACATAAATCAAGTAAGGCCCAATATCTATCTATTCTGAAATCACTAAGATCGGTCAATAAACACCGAAGTTATATACGAATCAATTTTGCTTGTGGGAGAGAGGGGGTCTTGCATTGTCATTTATCGAGCGCGGCCGCATGCCATGCGTTTGTGTGTATGTTGGAGTGTGTGTATGTGTGAGTGTGTGTGTATGTAAAGAAAAAACACACGAAATCAAGGGAACAGGGTATTTTGTAGTCGGGACAGCTCTCGGACTACAGCTCCCTTAATTGTTATTTATAAGAATTTTATGAAATATAAATAGAAGCAAAGTGTTCGAAAGTTCGTCAAAACTTAAAAAAAATAGTCGAATATCAAATACAAACTATCGAAAAAATGAATGGCTAACGAGTAATGCGACTACACTTTTGCAAAATGCATTTTTCTGTCACCTCAAGTGGTCATATGAATTTGTATGGGAGAAAATGTATATTTTGACCAAAATGCAAAATGCAGTTGTAGTGAGGACAGGGCATAAGTTTTACAAAGAACAAACTTTTAATAAGATGTCCCAAGGCGTATGGGTTCGACCCACGACGTCTTGCACAGCGAAAGCACACACTAGCCGCCGAGCTACACCCGGCTACGATATTTAAGCTAAGTACTATGTACTAAGTAGTCTATCTGCCAATATGATGGACCTTTCAACATGCAATAAGCATATCATTTATAATGACAAAAATTCGCAATGGAATGAAAAATTATTTGCGACATTGACTTTCTTGAAGCGGTTACTCGTATCTAAAGAACAACCACATCGCACATTGATTCCACATTAAACAGCTGCCAAAAAAGTTCTAGGCAAAAAAGAATTAAATGTCAAGAGATCGTGTTGCTATTTCTGTCCAATCTTATGTAACAGCACTCAATGCATTGAGCATTGCAATGTTTGAAAATTAATTAAATTTTGTACAAACTACATTCTTTTACTAAAATATATTGCATTCACTGCAAAAAGCTGAAATCTACGTAATGTCATATATTGGATAAAATTTGCCCAAAATACAGAATTCCTTAACTTTTTTTGTTTGACAGAATGAGGGTTAAACAACTGATCTAAGCGAATTCTTTTGGCCAATTTACGTGTTGTCTCTCTACTTCCTCCTTTTAACTTGCCTCAGTGTGACCAGGTTGCAAACGGTGACCGCTTCTAGTTCTGTTATTGATTGTCTCCTCACAACTGGTTTCCACATAAATCGAACCAAGCAGGCCTTGGAAATTTGGAACAAAGTCAATCAGGTCGAGCAGGAATATTGTTATTCATTCGGCTTTCGGAAGTCATCGAATGAGGACGTATGAAGTTCTCTCTTTTTTTTTTTATTAATTTTCTTTATTTATTTGCACTTGTCATCTTCTGGTCATCCAGCAGTGAATTGCGAATTGCTTTTGCGCCAGCTCCAGCTTGCGGCGTTTCCTTGTTTGGATTATTTTGTAAGCAATGCAGTAGAAAACAAGTAAGGGAGCTGCAGTCGAGTGCCCCGACTACAAAATACCCTGTTCCCTTGATTTCGTGTGTTTTCCTTTGCATACACACACACTCGCACATACACACACTCCAACATACACACAAACGCATGGCATGCGGCCGCCCGCGATAACTGACAATGCAAGACCCCCCCTCTCCCACTAGCAAAATTGATTCGTATATAACATCGGTGTTTATTGTCCAATCTTAGTGATCTTTTCAGAATATATAGATATTGGGCCTTACTTGATATATGTAAAGTTTGGTAGGTCTATCTTAAAAATTGTGGCTCTGACAGTTTTTTGCGCTTAAAGGGGGGAGGGGGAGGAATTTTCCAAATCTGAAACAAACTCGTATTGAATCAGGTATACACCTATCTACATGCAAAAATTTGTGGCTCTAGCTCTTATAGTCTCTGAGATCGACGCGTTCATAAGGACAGACGGACGGACATGGCTAAGTCGACTCGGCTGTTGATGCTTATCAAGAATATATATACTTTATAGGGTCGCGCTTCAGTATTCACCTAATATGGGCGCCTGGACACCGGAACATATACGGAAACGAGTCTGCGGACACACTGGCCAGACTAGGCACAACCACCGAGCTCTTTTCAGAGAGGAGCACGATAGGGATGCCTATGGCTACCTACAAGCTTCACAAAAAAGCTGAAACACTGAGCCTCGGACCGGTGGAAAAACCTTTCCTCCTGTGCGGTAGCGAGACTTACGTGGCCAGCATTCGACATTAAACGTACTAATACACTTTTACGGTACAGAAGGGAACACATATCACTTCTGGTAGGGGCCCTGACGGGTCACTGCAGCACGCCTAGGCGTACAACACTTTGATTTCTGTAGAAGTTGTAGATTTGAAGAAGAGGAGGAATCGGTACAGCACCTTCTGTGTCATTGCCCCGCTTTAAGTAGGAGGAGATTTAGGTTTCTTGGTCAACCCCTCCTACTCAACCAATCGGAGACATCCGACATAGAGATCCCAGCTCTAATTAATTACATTCTTTCCACACAATGGTTCAGTGCCGAAAACAACCCAAAGGTTTAACAGGGAATATATGGCATCGCAACGGGCCCACGTGGCCTAAGTGGGAGAGCGACTTGTCGCTCTCAGCCATCGCAACCTAACCTAACCTTATAGGGTCGCAAACGCTTCCTTCTTCCCGTTACATACTTTTGCACAACTTCATTATTCCCCTTTTCCCATTTTCAATGGGAACAGGGTATAAAAAGGGAACTCCCTTCTGAGTCCGAAAGTTCAATAAATATTTTAGATATATGTTATCGACGTTTCTACGTTTACGTGTACGACGGTTCCCTGTACGAAAAATGTTTAACTTTGTTTTCAAAGAAAAATTAGAAATTTTTAATGAGCTTTGCCCAGTAAAAGCTTAGTCCTTCAGCTTCTGGCCTTACTCAATAATGGTCGAGCATGAAGTACGTATGCATCCGAAGAATAATACAAATCTCAAATAGATAAACAAATATTTTAAATATATTTTTAAGACGTTCTTAAGTTCGGTTAAGTGTACGAAAAATGTTTAAGTATCTTTTCGAATCAAAACCAGAAGTTTTTAATTGGCTTTGCACAGTAAAACGATTAGTCCTTCAGCTTCTGACCTTGTGCAATGTTCTTTGCTGTTTTGGTGCTTGGTTGTCTTTCGCCATTATTTTCTACTGCATTGCTTACAAAATATTCCAAACATGGAAACGCCGCAAGCTGGAGCTGGCGCAAAAGCAATTCGCAATTCACTGCTGGATGACCAGAAGATGACAAGTGCAAATAAATAAAGAAAATTAATAAAAACAAGTAAGGGAGCTGTAGTCGAGCGCCCCGACTACAAAATACCCTGTTCCCTTGACTTCTTGTGTTTTCATACACATATACACACACTCACACATACACACACACACTCTAACACACGCGGACACGGATATGTGAGTTTTCCGAGTGCGGTCGCGTTTTTGCAGTCGCTCCTGAGTTGAAAACAAATCCTCGGTTTTCTCCAGTTTTATCCCTGTGTAGATGGTAAAGAGTTTACTGTTTGGGACTCCAACAAGTGTGGGCACATACCTGGTGTGTTGGCACCAACGGCGCTGCGCTGATCTTGCCGGATCCTATTGGTGAGACTTGCTTTCCCGACACACAGAGGGGGGTTGGGGGCTGCCTGTCCTGTGTTTCCCGCCCCATTTTTGTGGGTGTGTGTGGCACAACAAAAAATTGGCTCCAGCTTACTGTCACTGTGTTGATTTTCCAAACACATGATCAGCTGCTGGCAGTGTTGGTTAGCGGACTACAGAAGCTTCGATCTAACAGCGGCTTAACAGCGAGCTGTTAGTGCGCAGAAGGCGGTTAAACTTTATTTAACGGCCCAAATTTTGAAATTCAAATTGAAATTCAAAGTTGAAATCAATATTGCATTTGAAATTAACTTTATAAGGAGGAAAAAGTGCAAAGGTCACGGAACTGACTAACTGCCAACCCTACCGCTGCGGCGGCGCACAACTAAACAGGGCATCGGTTAAACGTCAGAGGGAAACCTTTGGCCACCGCAGGCCCCTTTATATAGTTTGAATTCAAATAGGCGGAAGGACCAAACGCACGCAGCCATGGCTGAGCCTCATGGGGCGGCCCTAGCTGAAGCCTTTCCAGGTACACTGGTAGGAGCAAATGGCGATAAGGCGCATCTCCTAGCGTTTGCCAAATCCAGGAAGATGCCAAGAACGCCACCCAGGGATGAACATGCGCCCTTATCGGCGCCCCCGACAGTCTCTGAAAGCGTATTTACTTTCAAAGCAGTCGTCGCAGAGGCAGAGACACCCAAACGAGGCAGGGAACTGGCAAGCCCTTCAAGCCCTCAGCGGAAAACTCCCCCGAAGATGCCTGAAAGAGCTGAAAGAGCGTCGCAAACGTCGCCAGCCATTACCCAAAGCAGAGCAAATAAGCCGGAAGTCGTGGTGCAGACCCAGTCACAGCCTCAGATCGCCGATTCCGAGAGTGGCAGTACTGTGGATGGCCAGAGAGCTTCGCAATCGGCTGCAAGGAAGGAGAAAGAGAGTAACGCAACAGGACCAAGCGCTAAGCAGGATGGAAAGATAAGTTATGGGTGGCAAAAGGTCGGACCCAATCCGAAACCTAAGCCGAAGCCCAAGCAGAAGTCTAAACCAAGGCGCAAGCCACAGGTGACAAAACCGGATGCTCTCATAATTCGCCCAAAGGGAGAAGTTACTTACAGCGAGATCCTGAAAATGGTCACTCGCCGCCAGGACGACAAGCTGAGTGGAGTAGGCGTCTGTGTAAACAAAATACGACGTACGGCAAATGACTGTCTGTTGCTGGAGCTAAGCGGTTCAGGTCTGGAGAACACGGAAGCTCTAAGGGAGGAGGTCCAACAGGTTCTCGGAGAAAATGCGGAAGCACGAGCCCTTATACCGGAGACGCTCTTAGAGATAAGAGATTTGGACGAGCTGGTCACATCGGAAGACGTGTTGGACGCGCTCACTGCCCAAACTGGTGTGGCGAAAGAGTCGTGCTCCATAAAAACCCTCCGAGCTTCCTATGCTGGGACCCAGACTGCTCTTGTGCGGGTTCCCAGTAAGTTAAAGGATCAGCTTCTACGGGTAGAGAAACTCAAGGTGCCGAGTTAGAGAGAAAGACACTGGCGGTCCTTAAAGGTGCTATCGCTGTCTGGAGATGGGGCACATTGCAACAAACTGCAAAAGTGCCATAGACCGAAGTGGCTGCTGCTTTAGATGTGGCGCGTCTGGTCACAAAGCCGCCACTTGCAGAAACACCCCAACATGTTTCTTGTGTCGAGACAGAGGCATGAAAGCGCTGAATCATCAAGCAGGCTCTAACAGATGCCCGCTAATGATGCCCGATGGCTCTAAAAAACCATCACGATGCAACTAATTCAGCTTAACCTGAACCATTGTGTGGCCGCGCATGACCTTCTTGCGCAGACTGTGCACGAGCACGGCATAGACTTGGCCATTCTTAGCGAACCGTACAGACCATACTCCGTTGGCGAGTGCGCAAATGACCATTCCGGCAAGGCGGCGATCTGGATATGCGGAAATAATTCTCTGCATCTACAACAGGTATTGGCTGCAGATGGCTTCGTCAGAGCAAAAGTAGGAGACCTGTGGGTGTATAGCTGCTATCTTGCTCCTAGTCTGGGGCTTACCGAATTTGTAACCATCTTGGACGACTTGGTACGCGATGCTCGAGACCGCAGCAGTGTCGTTATTGCCGGCGACTTCAATGCTTGGTCCGAGGAATGGGGGAGCTGCAGGACTAATCCCAGGGGACGAGCCCTTTTAGAAGCGTTTGCTGTGCTCGACGTGTCACTTCTAAATGTCGGCTCACAGAACACTTTTTCTAGAGGCGGTACTGGTTCAGTGATCGACCTGACTTTTGTCAGTAGCTCGCTCCTCTCATCAGCCACATGGAAAATAAGCCAGGTGTACACAGCGAGCGACCATGAGGCTATCATGTGCACCGTCGGCGAAAGGAGCACCGGACCAACTAGCACGCCTCTGCACAAAGCCTACTGTGCGAGGACTCTCTGCAGAGAAAATGCGGTCACGGAGCTGAGAAAAATTCGGGTTTCTGGAAGTGCACAGAATATGGCGGACCAGTTGGCAAAACATCTGGAGACGGCTTGCAATGCAAGTATGACTCAGCGAAAACCCTACAAGCGTCACCACATGCCGAATTATTGGTGGAACGACAGCATCGCTGATGCTCGTCGTTTATGTCTTCGGGCAAGGAGACTAAGTCAGCGATCGTGTGGCAGCGAGTCCTTCCAGCAACTCCATTTGCTGTATCGGGAGAGAAGAAGGGAGCTCAAGACTCTAATTAAGCAGAGCAAACGGGAGTGCTTCCTGGACCTATGCGACACTGCGGAGAAAGACCCATGGGGCAGAGCCTACAAAACCGTAGTCAAGCGCCTATATGCAGGCAGACTACCAGGTCCTACGGATCCGGAAGCACTCAAAAGCATAGTGGAGACCCTGTTCCCATTCAGGCCTGACGCCTTAAGCAATACGCTTGACCTGGGCCGAGGTCCAGCTTCAGGCCACTTCATAGTCGAGGTCACGGCTGACGAAGTGTGTGCGGCAGCAAACAGTCTCAAGCCCAACAAGGCACCCGGACCAGATGCTGTTCCAAACAGCTTGCTGAAGATGGCTATGACGCTTCGTCCAGAGGTATTTGCCACGTTGTATAATAAATGCCTGAGGGAATCGACATTCCCAGAAAGATGGAAACTGCAGAGGCTGGTGTTACTCCCGAAGCTTGGCAAGCCCCCAGAGGATGCTTCCTCATACAGGCCCATCTGCCTGCTGGACACAGTTGGCAAAGTTCTGGAGAAGTTGCTATGCAATAGGCTTAACGCAGCTGTAGAGGTGGCAGGCGGTCTTTCACCAAGCCAGTACGGGTTCAGAAAGGCAAAATCAACCATTGACGCCATCGGCAAAGTGGTTGAAATTGCAAAGGAAGCCATATCTGGAGCGCGGTGGCGAGGGGGCAAAAAGGAGTATTGTCTGATTGTGACCCTAGACGTGAAGAACGCGTTCAACACAGCAGACTGGATGAGCATCCTGAACGCACTAGCGTCGTTCCGTATCCCGGCATACCTGTACGCCATGATACGCAGCTACTTCACAGGCAGGCAGTTGCTATACGAAACAGAGGATGGCATAAAAAGACATGATGTTTCAGCGGGAGTACCTCAGGGCTCAGTTCTAGGGCCTCTTCTATGGAACATCATGTACGACGGCATTCTACGACTACCCTTCCCAACTGGCACCCACATCGTTGGTTTCGCGGATGATGTGGCACTGGTTGTGGTGGCCAAAGAGCTTCAGATGGCCGAGTCTGCATGCGGCGCAGGTATAGCCATGGTTTACCATTGGTTATCGTCAGTGGGACTGGAGCTGGCAGCGCAAAAAAACCGAGGCGGTACTGGTCAGCAGCCGCAAAAGAGTAGAAACTGCCAAGATCAACGTGGGCAGGACAGAAGTGGTTTCAAAGCGTGCCATACGTTACCTTGGAGTCATGATAGACACCAGGCTCTGCTTTCGCGAGCACTTGGAGTACGTTGAGAAGAGGTCTGCAGAGGCATGCAGAGCACTATCGCGCATAATGCCCAATACCCGAGGCCCAAAGCACGAGCGCCGACGACTCCTTATGGGAGTTTGCAAGTCCATAATGCTTTATGCTGCCCCGGTGTGGGCCCACGCACTTGCGGTCCCGAGCTACAGCCGCGGAGTTGAGGCTGTCTACCGCCTGAGTGCAATTCGGGTGTGCAGTGCTTTTCGAACTATTTCGAATGAAGCTGCGCTAGTCATAGCGGGAATGGTGCCCCTTGAATACCTGGCAGGGGAATCGGCAACTGCCTACAGTGCTTCGCGTGAGCGTTCGCCAAGGATAGCATACCCTGAGGAGAGAGCGGCAGCTAGAGAAGAAAGCCTTAGGAAATGGCAGAACGCATGGGACTCATCCTCCAAGGGCCGCTGGACGCACAGGCTAGTACCCAAAATCAAACCGTGGCTTGAGAGACCTCATGGAGAAGTAAACTTCTATCTCACCCAATTACTGAGCGGACATGGGTGCTTTAGAAGCTATCTTCACCGCTTCGGGCACGACAGCAGCCCCGAGTGCACATGGTGTAGGGGAGGTACTCTAGAGGATGCACATCACGTCCTTTTCGAGTGTGGACGTTTCGAGCAGCAGAGGCTGGCACTCAGGGAGTCCGCTGGCGAGGAAGTTACCATTAGTAACTTCTGTGACCTAATGGTAGCCAGCGAACGATTCTGGGACGCGACCAGCACTTTTGCAGCCAGTGTCCTAATGGAACTTCGCAGACTGGAGCGATTGAGAAGGACATGAGTAGTTATAAGGCGGTTGGGGGTCCCTGCGAAGCATTGCCTTGCGGTCGTCCCGCAGGGGCGCACAACTAATTTATAAAATACCAAAAATGGTCCCTCTTATGTGATAGGTAGTTTTAGTTTTAATAATAAACATGGAATATAAAAAAAAAAATAAAAAAAAAAAAACTCTCAACACAGCACGCACACACGCGGTAACTGACAATGCAGGCCCCCCCTATCTCCCACAATCGAAATTGATTCGTATATAACTTCGGTGTTTTTTCCGATCTTATTGATCTTTTCGTCCGATATTGGGCCTTACTTGATATATGTAAAGTTTGGAAGGTCTATCTTAAAAATTGTGGCTGTGACAGTTTTTTGCGCTTAAAGGGGGGGGAGGGGAGGAATTTTCCAAATCTGAAACAAACTCGTATTGAATCGGGTATACACCTACCTACATTCAAAAATTTGTGGCTCTAGCTCTTATAGTCTCTGAGAAACACGCGTTCATACGGACAGACGGACGGACAGACGGACGGACAGGGCTAAATCGACTCGGCTGTTGATGCTGATCAAGAATATATATACTTTATAGGGTCGCAAATGTTTCCTTCTCCTTGTTACATTCTTTTGCACAACTTCATGATCCCCCTTTTCCCATTTTCAATGGGAACAGGGTATAAAAAGAGAGAATGAATGAATAACAATATTCCTGCTCGACCTGATTGACTTTGTTCCAAATTTCCAAGGCCTGCTTGGTTCGATTTATGTGGAAACCAGTTGTGAGGAGACAATCAATAACAGAACTAGAAGCGGTCACCGTTTGCAACCTGGTCACACTGAGGCAAGTTAAAAGGAGGAAGTAGAGAGACAACACGTAAATTGGCCAAAAGAATTCGCTTAGATCAGTTGTTTAACCCTCATTCTGTCATTCTGTCGAACCCATACGCCTTAGGACATCTTATTAAAAGTTTGTTCTTTGAGAAACTTATGCCCTGTCCTCACTACAACTGCATTTTGCATTTTGGTCAAAATATACATTTTCTCCCATACAAATTCATATGACCACTTGAGGTGACTGAAAAATGCATTTTGCAAAAGTGTAGTCGCATTACTCGTTAGCCATTCATTTTTTCGATAGTTTGTATTTGATATTCGACTATTTTTTTTAAGTTTTGACGAACTTTCGAACACTTTGCTTCTATTTATATTTCATAAAATTCTTACAAATAACTGTTACG